>JACJVH010000104.1:0-101896 GCA_028654395.1 Scutellaria barbata
TTCACACTTGTTGTAGCTTGGTCATTTCAACTCTTCAATACGTAACTTAGAACTCTAACAAGCTTTACTTGGTGAGCAAGTTTTCTATCAATATAACTCGAAGTGTTTTGGATCACATTCGATAATACTTAGACTATAATGTGAGTACAATTACATCTCAAGAAGGTGACATAGAATCAACTAATGGAGTTATACTACAAGAATTGATCGAACCCTTTGACTTTAAAAGAATACGTTACTTAGATTATAAGATTAAAGCTTTTGTTGTGGAACGTTGGAATGAATGAATTCACGATCAAAGCCATTCACACTTGTTGTAGCTTGGTCATTTCAACTCTTCAAATACGTAACTTAGAACTCTAACAAGCTTTACTTGGTGAGCAAGTTTTCTATCAATATAACTCGAAGTGTTTTGGATCCATTCGATAATACTTAGACTATAATGTGAGTACAATTACATCTAAGAAGGTGACATAGAATCAACTAATGGAGTTATACTACAAGAATTGATCGAACCCTTTGACTTTAAAAGAATACGTGTACTTAGATTATAAGATTAAAGCTTTTGTTGTGGAACGTTGGAATGAATGAATTCACGATCAAAGCCATTCACACTTGTTGTAGCTTGGGTCATTTCAACTCTTCAAATACGTAACTTAGAACTCTAACAAGCTTTACTTGGTGAGCAAGTTTTCTATCAATATAACTCGAAGTGTTTTGGATCACATTCGATAATACTTAGACTATAATGTGAGTACAATTACATCTCAAGAAGGTGACATAGAATCAACTAATGGAGTATACTACAAGAATTGATCGAACCCTTTGACTTTAAAAGAATACGTGTACTTAGATTATAAGATTAAAGCTTTTGTTGTGGAACGTTGGAATGAATGAATTCACGATCAAAGCCATTCACACTTGTTGTAGCTTGGTCATTTCAACTCTTCAAATACGTAACTTAGAACTCTAACAAGCTTACTTGGTGAGCAAGTTTTCTATCAATATAACTCGAAGTGTTTTGGATCACATTCGATAATACTTAGACTATAATGTGAGTACAATTACATCTCTAGAAGGTGACATAGAATCAACTAATGGAGTTATACTACAAGAATTGATCGAACCCTTTGACTTTAAAAGAATACGTGTACTTAGATTATAAGATTAAAGCTTTTGTTGTGGAACGTTGGAATGAATGAATTCACGATCAAAGCCATTCACACTTGTTGTAGCTTGTCATTTCAACTCTTCAAATACGTAACTTAGAACTCTAACAAGCTTTACTTGGTGAGCAAGTTTTCTATCAATATAACTCGAAGTATTTTGGATTACATTCGATAATACTTAGACTATAATGTGAGTACAATTACATTTCAAGAAGGTGAAATAGAAGCAACTAATGGAGTTATACTACAAGAATTGATCGAACCCTTTGACTTTAAAAGAATACGTGTACTTAGATTATAAGATTAAAGCTTTTGTTGTGGAACGTTGGAATGAATGAATTCACGATCAAAGCCATTCACACTTGTTGTAGCTTGGTCATTTCAACTCTTCAAATACGTAACTTAGAACTCTAACAAGCTTTACTTGGTGAGCAAGTTTTCTATCTATATAACTCGAAGTGTTTTGGATCACATTCGATAATACTTAGACTATAATGTGAGTACAATTACATCTCAAGAAGGTGACATAGAATCAACTAATGGAGTTATACTACAAGAATTGATCGAACCCTTTGACTTTAAAAGAATACGTGTACTTAGATTATAAGATTAAAGCTTTTGTTGTGGAACGTTGGAATGAATGAATTCACGATCAAAGCCATTCACACTTGTTGTAGCTTGGTCATTTCAACTCTTCAAATACGTAACTTAGAACTCTAACAAGCTTTACTTGGTGAGCAAGTTTTCTATCAATATAACTCGAAGTGTTTTGATCACATTCGATAATACTTAGACTATAATGTGAGTACAATTACATTCAGAAGGTGAAATAGAAGCAACTAATGGAGTTATACTACAAGAATTGATCGAACCCTTTGACTTTAAAAGAATACGTGTACTTAGATTATAAGATTAAAGCTTTTGTTGTGGAACGTTTGGAATGAATGAATTCACGATCAAAGCCATTCACACTTGTTGTAGCTTGGTCATTTTCAACTCTTCAAATACGTAACTTAGAACTCTAACAAGCTTTACTTGGTGAGCAAGTTTTCTATCAATATAACTCGAAGTGTTTTGGATCACATTCGATAATACTTAGACTATAATGTGAGTACAATTACATCTCAAGAAGGTGACATAGAATCAACTAATGGAGTTATACTACAAGAATTGATCGAACCCTTTGACTTTAAAAGAATACGTGTACTTAGATTATAAGATTAAAGCTTTTGTTGTGAACGTTGGAATGAATGTATTCACGATCAAAGCCATTCACACTTGTTGTAGCTTGGTCATTTCAACTCTTCAAATACGTAACTTAGAACTCTAACAAGCTTTACTTGGTGTGCAATTTTTCTATCAATATAACTCGAAGTGTTTTGGATCACATTCGATAATACTTAGACTATAATGTGAGTACAATTACATCTCAAGAAGGTGACATAGAATCAACTAATGGAGTTATACTACAAGAATTGATCGAACCCTTTGACTTTAAAAGAATACGTGTACTTAGATTATAAGATTAAAGCTTTTGTTGTGGAACGTTGGAATGAATGAATTCACGATCAAAGCCATTCACACTTTTTGTAGCTTGGTCATTTCAACTCTTCAAATACGTAACTTAGAACTCTAACAAGCTTTACTTGGTGAGCAAGTTTTCTATCAATATAACTCGAAGTGTTTTGGATCACATTCGATAATACTTAGACTATAATGTGAGTACAATTACATCTCTAGAAGGTGACATAGAATCAACTAATGGAGTTATACTACAAGAATTGATCGAACCCTTTGACTTTAAAAGAATACGTGTACTTAGATTATAAGATTAAAGCTTTTGTTGTGGAACGTTGGAATGAATGAATTCACGATCAAAGCCATTCACACTTGTTGTAGCTTGGTCATTTCAACTCTTCAAATACGTAACTTAGAACTCTAACAAGCTTTACTTGGTGAGCAAGTTTTCTATCAATATAACTCGAAGTGTTTTGGATCACATTCGATAATACTTAGACTATAATGTGAGTACAATTACATCTCAAGAAGGTGACATAGAATCAACTAATGAGTTATACTACAAGAATTGATCGAACCCTTTGACTTTAAAAGAATACGTGTACTTAGATTATAAGATTAAAGCTTTTGTTGTGGAACGTTGGAATGAATGAATTCACGATCAAAGCCATTCACACTTGTTGTAGCTTGGTCATTTCAACTCTTCAAATACGTAACTTAGAACTCTAACAAGCTTTACTTGGTGAGCAAGTTTTCTATCAATATAACTCGAAGTGTTTTGGATCACATTCGATAATACTTAGACTATAATGTGAGTACAATTACATCTCAAGAAGGTGACATAGAATCAACTAATGGAGTTATACTACAAGAATTGATCGAACCCTTTGACTTTAAAAGAATACGTGTACTTAGATTATAAGATTAAAGCTTTTGTTGTGGAACGTTGGAATGAATGAATTCACGATCAAAGCCATTCACACTTGTTGTAGCTTGGTCATTTCAACTCTTCAAATACGTAACTTAGAACTCTAACAAGCTTTACTTGGTGAGCAAGTTTTCTATCAATATAACTCGAAGTGTTTTGGATCACATTCGATAATACTTAGACTATAATGTGAGTACAATTACATCTCAAGAAGGTGACATAGAATCAACTAATGGAGTTATACTACAAGAATTGATCGAACCCTTTGACTTTAAAAGAATACGTGTACTTAGATTATAAGATTAAAGCTTTTGTTGTGGAACGTTGGAATGAATGAATTCACGATCAAAGCCATTCACACTTGTTGTAGCTTGGTCATTTCAACTCTTCAAATACGTAACTTAGAACTCTAACAAGCTTTACTTGGTGAGCAAGTTTTCTATCAATATAACTCGAAGTGTTTTGGATCACATTCGATAATACTTAGACTATAATGTGAGTACAATTACATCTCAAGAAGGTGACATAGAATCAACTAATGGAGTTATACTACAAGAATTGATCGAACCCTTTGACTTTAAAAGAATACGTGTACTTAGATTATAAGATTAAAGCTTTTGTTGTGGAACGTTGGAATGAATGAATTCACGATCAAAGCCATTCACACTTGTTGTAGCTTGGTCATTTCAACTCTTCAAATACGTAACTTAGAACTCTAACAAGCTTTACTTGGTGAGCAAGTTTTCTATCAATATAACTCGAAGTGTTTTGGATTACATTCGATAATACTTAGACTATAATGTGAGTACAATTACATTTCAAGAAGGTGAAATAGAAGCAACTAATGGAGTTATACTACAAGAATTGATCGAACCCTTTGACTTTAAAAGAATACGTGTACTTAGATTATAAGATTAAAGCTTTTGTTGTGGAACGTTGGAATGAATGAATTCACGATCAAAGCCATTCACACTTGTTGTAGCTTGGTCATTTCAACTCTTCAAATACGTAACTTAGAACTCTAACAAGCTTTACTTGGTGAGCAAGTTTTCTATCAATATAACTCGAAGTGTTTTGGATCACATTCGATAATACTTAGACTATAATGTGAGTACAATTACATCTCAAGAAGGTGACATAGAATCAACTAATGGAGTTATACTACAAGAATTGATCGAACCCTTTGACTTAAAAGAATACGTGTACTTAGATTATAAGATTAAAGCTTTTGTTGTGGAACGTTGGAATGAATGAATTCACGATCAAAGCCATTCACACTTGTTGTAGCTTGGTCATTTCAACTCTTCAAATACGTAACTTAGAACTCTAACAAGCTTTACTTGGTGAGCAAGTTTTCTATCAATATAACTCGAAGTGTTTTGGATCACATTCGATAATACTTAGACTATAATGTGAGTACAATTACATCTCTAGAAGGTGACATAGAATCAACTAATGGAGTTATACTACAAGAATTGATCGAACCCTTTGACTTTAAAAGAATACGTGTACTTAGATTATAAGATTAAAGCTTTTGTTGTGGAACGTTGGAATGAATGAATTCACGATCAAAGCCATTCACACTTGTTGTAGCTTGGTCATTTCAACTCTTCAAATACGTAACTTAGAACTCTAACAAGCTTTACTTGGTGAGCAAGTTTTCTATCAATATAACTCGAAGTGTTTTGGATCACATTCGATAATACTTAGACTATAATGTGAGTACAATTACATCTCAAGAAGGTGACATAGAATCAACTAATGGAGTTATACTACAAGAATTGATCGAACCCTTTGACTTTAAAAGAATACGTGTACTTAGATTATAAGATTAAAGCTTTTGTTGTGGAACGTTGGAATGAATGAATTCACGATCAAAGCCATTCACACTTGTTGTAGCTTGGTCATTTCAACTCTTCAAATACGTAACTTAGAACTCTAACAAGCTTTACTTGGTGAGCAAGTTTTCTATCAATATAACTCGAAGTGTTTTGGATCACATTCGATAATACTTAGACTATAATGTGAGTACAATTACATCTCAAGAAGGTGACATAGAATCAACTAATGGAGTTATACTACAAGAATTGATCGAACCCTTTGACTTTAAAAGAATACGTGTACTTAGATTATAAGATTAAAGCTTTTGTTGTGGAACGTTGGAATGAATGAATTCACGATCAAAGCCATTCACACTTGTTGTAGCTTGGTCATTTCAACTCTTCAAATACGTAACTTAGAACTCTAACAAGCTTTACTTGGTGAGCAAGTTTTCTATCAATATAACTCGAAGTGTTTTGGATCACATTCGATAATACTTAGACTATAATGTGAGTACAATTACATCTCAAGAAGGTGACATAGAATCAACTAATGGAGTTATACTACAAGAATTGATCGAACCCTTTGACTTTAAAAGAATACGTGTACTTAGATTATAAGATTAAAGCTTTTGTTGTGGAACGTTGGAATGAATGAATTCACGATCAAAGCCATTCACACTTGTTGTAGCTTGGTCATTTCAACTCTTCAAATACGTAACTTAGAACTCTAACAAGCTTTACTTGGTGAGCAAGTTTTCTATCAATATAACTCGAAGTGTTTTGGATCACATTCGATAATACTTAGACTATAATGTGAGTACAATTACATCTCAAGAAGGTGACATAGAATCAACTAATGGAGTTATACTACAAGAATTGATCGAACCCTTTGACTTTAAAAGAATACGTGTACTTAGATTATAAGATTAAAGCTTTTGTTGTGGAACGTTGGAATGAATGAATTCACGATCAAAGCCATTCACACTTGTTGTAGCTTGGTCATTTCAACTCTTCAAATACGTAACTTAGAACTCTAACAAGCTTTACTTGGTGAGCAAGTTTTCTATCAATATAACTCGAAGTGTTTTGGATCACATTCGATAATACTTAGACTATAATGTGAGTACAATTACATCTCAAGAAGGTGACATAGAATCAACTAATGGAGTTATACTACAAGAATTGATCGAACCCTTTGACTTTAAAAGAATACGTGTACTTAGATTATAAGATTAAAGCTTTTGTTGTGGAACGTTGGAATGAATGAATTCACGATCAAAGCCATTCACACTTGTTGTAGCTTGGTCATTTCAACTCTTCAAATACGTAACTTAGAACTCTAACAAGCTTTACTTGGTGAGCAAGTTTTCTATCAATATAACTCGAAGTGTTTTGGATCACATTCGATAATACTTAGACTATAATGTGAGTACAATTACATCTCAAGAAGGTGACATAGAATCAACTAATGGAGTTATACTACAAGAATTGATCGAACCCTTTGACTTTAAAAGAATACGTGTACTTAGATTATAAGATTAAAGCTTTTGTTGTGGAACGTTGGAATGAATGAATTCACGATCAAAGCCATTCACACTTGTTGTAGCTTGGTCATTTCAACTCTTCAAATACGTAACTTAGAACTCTAACAAGCTTTACTTGGTGAGCAAGTTTTCTATCAATATAACTCGAAGTGTTTTGGATCACATTCGATAATACTTAGACTATAATGTGAGTACAATTACATCTCAAGAAGGTGACATAGAATCAACTAATGGAGTTATACTACAAGAATTGATCGAACCCTTTGACTTTAAAAGAATACGTGTACTTAGATTATAAGATTAAAGCTTTTGTTGTGGAACGTTGGAATGAATGAATTCACGATCAAAGCCATTCACACTTGTTGTAGCTTGGTCATTTCAACTCTTCAAATACGTAACTTAGAACTCTAACAAGCTTTACTTGGTGAGCAAGTTTTCTATCAATATAACTCGAAGTGTTTTGGATCACATTCGATAATACTTAGACTATAATGTGAGTACAATTACATCTCAAGAAGGTGACATAGAATCAACTAATGGAGTTATACTACAAGAATTGATCGAACCCTTTGACTTTAAAAGAATACGTGTACTTAGATTATAAGATTAAAGCTTTTGTTGTGGAACGTTGGAATGAATGAATTCACGATCAAAGCCATTCACACTTGTTGTAGCTTGGTCATTTCAACTCTTCAAATACGTAACTTAGAACTCTAACAAGCTTTACTTGGTGAGCAAGTTTTCTATCAATATAACTCGAAGTGTTTTGGATCACATTCGATAATACTTAGACTATAATGTGAGTACAATTACATCTCAAGAAGGTGACATAGAATCAACTAATGGAGTTATACTACAAGAATTGATCGAACCCTTTGACTTTAAAAGAATACGTGTACTTAGATTATAAGATTAAAGCTTTTGTTGTGAACGTTGGAATGAATGAATTCACGATCAAAGCCATTCACACTTGTTGTAGCTTGGTCATTTCAACTCTTCAAATACGTAACTTAGAACTCTAACAAGCTTTACTTGGTGAGCAAGTTTTCTATCAATATAACTCGAAGTGTTTTGGATCACATTCGATAATACTTAGACTATAATGTGAGTACAATTACATCTCAAGAAGGTGACATAGAATCAACTAATGGAGTTATACTACAAGAATTGATCGAACCCTTTGACTTTAAAAGAATACGTGTACTTAGATTATAAGATTAAAGCTTTTGTTGTGGAACGTTGGAATGAATGAATTCACGATCAAAGCCATTCACACTTGTTGTAGCTTGGTCATTTCAACTCTTCAAATACGTAACTTAGAACTCTAACAAGCTTTACTTGGTGAGCAAGTTTTCTATCAATATAACTCGAAGTGTTTTGGATCACATTCGATAATACTTAGACTATAATGTGAGTACAATTACATCTCAAGAAGGTGACATAGAATCAACTAATGGAGTTATACTACAAGAATTGATCGAACCCTTTGACTTTAAAAGAATACGTGTACTTAGATTATAAGATTAAAGCTTTTGTTGTGGAACGTTGGAATGAATGAATTCACGATCAAAGCCATTCACACTTGTTGTAGCTTGGTCATTTCAACTCTTCAAATACGTAACTTAGAACTCTAACAAGCTTTACTTGGTGAGCAAGTTTTCTATCAATATAACTCGAAGTGTTTTGGATCACATTCGATAATACTTAGACTATAATGTGAGTACAATTACATCTCAAGAAGGTGACATAGAATCAACTAATGGAGTTATACTACAAGAATTGATCGAACCCTTTGACTTTAAAAGAATACGTGTACTTAGATTATAAGATTAAAGCTTTTGTTGTGGAACGTTGGAATGAATGAATTCACGATCAAAGCCATTCACACTTGTTGTAGCTTGGTCATTTCAACTCTTCAAATACGTAACTTAGAACTCTAACAAGCTTTACTTGGTGAGCAAGTTTTCTATCAATATAACTCGAAGTGTTTTGGATCACATTCGATAATACTTAGACTATAATGTGAGTACAATTACATCTCAAGAAGGTGACATAGAATCAACTAATGGAGTTATACTACAAGAATTGATCGAACCCTTTGACTTTAAAAGAATACGTGTACTTAGATTATAAGATTAAAGCTTTTGTTGTGGAACGTTGGAATGAATGAATTCACGATCAAAGCCATTCACACTTGTTGTAGCTTGGTCATTTCAACTCTTCAAATACGTAACTTAGAACTCTAACAAGCTTTACTTGGTGAGCAAGTTTTCTATCAATATAACTCGAAGTGTTTTGGATCACATTCGATAATACTTAGACTATAATGTGAGTACAATTACATCTCAAGAAGGTGACATAGAATCAACTAATGGAGTTATACTACAAGAATTGATCGAACCCTTTGACTTTAAAAGAATACGTGTACTTAGATTATAAGATTAAAGCTTTTGTTGTGGAACGTTGGAATGAATGAATTCACGATCAAAGCCATTCACACTTGTTGTAGCTTGGTCATTTCAACTCTTCAAATACGTAACTTAGAACTCTAACAAGCTTTACTTGGTGAGCAAGTTTTCTATCAATATAACTCGAAGTGTTTTGGATTACATTCGATAATACTTAGACTATAATGTGAGTACAATTACATCTCAAGAAGGTGAAATAGAAGCAACTAATGGAGTTATACTACAAGAATTGATCGAACCCTTTGACTTTAAAAGAATACGTGTACTTAGATTATAAGATTAAAGCTTTTGTTGTGGAACGTTGGAATGAATGAATTCACGATCAAAGCCATTCACACTTGTTGTAGCTTGGTCATTTCAACTCTTCAAATACGTAACTTAGAACTCTAACAAGCTTTACTTGGTGAGCAAGTTTTCTATCAATATAACTCGAAGTGTTTTGGATCACATTCGATAATACTTAGACTATAATGTGAGTACAATTACATCTCAAGAAGGTGACATAGAATCAACTAATGGAGTTATACTACAAGAATTGATCGAACCCTTTGACTTTAAAAGAATACGTGTACTTAGATTATAAGATTAAAGCTTTTGTTGTGGAACGTTGGAATGAATGAATTCACGATCAAAGCCATTCACACTTGTTGTAGCTTGGTCATTTCAACTCTTCAAATACGTAACTTAGAACTCTAACAAGCTTTACTTGGTGAGCAAGTTTTCTATCAATATAACTCGAAGTGTTTTGGATCACATTCGATAATACTTAGACTATAATGTGAGTACAATTACATCTCAAGAAGGTGACATAGAAGCAACTAATGGAGTTATACTACAAGAATTGATCGAACCCTTTGACTTTAAAAGAATACGTGTACTTAGATTATAAGATTAAAGCTTTTGTTGTGGAACGTTGGAATGAATGAATTCACGATCAAAGCCATTCACACTTGTTGTAGCTTGGTCATTTCAACTCTTCAAATACGTAACTTAGAACTCTAACAAGCTTTACTTGGTGAGCAAGTTTTCTATCAATATAACTCGAAGTGTTTTGGATCACATTCGATAATACTTAGACTATAATGTGAGTACAATTACATCTCAAGAAGGTGACATAGAATCAACTAATGGAGTTATACTACAAGAATTGATCGAACCCTTTGACTTTAAAAGAATACGTGTACTTAGATTATAAGATTAAAGCTTTTGTTGTGGAACGTTGGAATGAATGAATTCACGATCAAAGCCATTCACACTTGTTGTAGCTTGGTCATTTCAACTCTTCAAATACGTAACTTAGAACTCTAACAAGCTTTACTTGGTGAGCAAGTTTTCTATCAATATAACTCGAAGTGTTTTGGATCACATTCGATAATACTTAGACTATAATGTGAGTACAATTACATCTCAAGAAGGTGACATAGAATCAACTAATGGAGTTATACTACAAGAATTGATCGAACCCTTTGACTTTAAAAGAATACGTGTACTTAGATTATAAGATTAAAGCTTTTGTTGTGAACGTTGGAATGAATGAATTCACGATCAAAGCCATTCACACTTGTTGTAGCTTGGTCATTTCAACTCTTCAAATACGTAACTTAGAACTCTAACAAGCTTTACTTGGTGAGCAAGTTTTCTATCAATATAACTCGAAGTGTTTTGGATCACATTCGATAATACTTAGACTATAATGTGAGTACAATTACATCTCAAGAAGGTGACATAGAATCAACTAATGGAGTTATACTACAAGAATTGATCGAACCCTTTGACTTTAAAAGAATACGTGTACTTAGATTATAAGATTAAAGCTTTTGTTGTGGAACGTTGGAATGAATGAATTCACGATCAAAGCCATTCACACTTGTTGTAGCTTGGTCATTTCAACTCTTCAAATACGTAACTTAGAACTCTAACAAGCTTTACTTGGTGAGCAAGTTTTCTATCAATATAACTCGAAGTGTTTTGGATCACATTCGATAATACTTAGACTATAATGTGAGTACAATTACATCTCAAGAAGGTGACATAGAATCAACTAATGGAGTTATACTACAAGAATTGATCGAACCCTTTGACTTTAAAAGAATACGTGTACTTAGATTATAAGATTAAAGCTTTTGTTGTGGAACGTTGGAATGAATGAATTCACGATCAAAGCCATTCACACTTGTTGTAGCTTGGTCATTTCAACTCTTCAAATACGTAACTTAGAACTCTAACAAGCTTTACTTGGTGAGCAAGTTTTCTATCAATATAACTCGAAGTGTTTTGGATCACATTCGATAATACTTAGACTATAATGTGAGTACAATTACATCTCAAGAAGGTGACATAGAATCAACTAATGGAGTTATACTACAAGAATTGATCGAACCCTTTGACTTTAAAAGAATACGTGTACTTAGATTATAAGATTAAAGCTTTTGTTGTGGAACGTTGGAATGAATGAATTCACGATCAAAGCCATTCACACTTGTTGTAGCTTGGTCATTTCAACTCTTCAAATACGTAACTTAGAACTCTAACAAGCTTTACTTGGTGAGCAAGTTTTCTATCAATATAACTCGAAGTGTTTTGGATCACATTCGATAATACTTAGACTATAATGTGAGTACAATTACATCTCAAGAAGGTGACATAGAATCAACTAATGGAGTTATACTACAAGAATTGATCGAACCCTTTGACTTTAAAAGAATACGTGTACTTAGATTATAAGATTAAAGCTTTTGTTGTGGAACGTTGGAATGAATGAATTCACGATCAAAGCCATTCACACTTGTTGTAGCTTGGTCATTTCAACTCTTCAAATACGTAACTTAGAACTCTAACAAGCTTTACTTGGTGAGCAAGTTTTCTATCAATATAACTCGAAGTGTTTTGGATCACATTCGATAATACTTAGACTATAATGTGAGTACAATTACATCTCAAGAAGGTGACATAGAAGCAACTAATGGAGTTATACTACAAGAATTGATCGAACCCTTTGACTTTAAAAGAATACGTGTACTTAGATTATAAGATTAAAGCTTTTGTTGTGGAACGTTGGAATGAATGAATTCACGATCAAAGCCATTCACACTTGTTGTAGCTTGGTCATTTCAACTCTTCAAATACGTAACTTAGAACTCTAACAAGCTTTACTTGGTGAGCAAGTTTTCTATCAATATAACTCGAAGTGTTTTGGATCACATTCGATAATACTTAGACTATAATGTGAGTACAATTACATCTCAAGAAGGTGAAATAGAAGCAACTAATGGAGTTATACTACAAGAATTGATCGAACCCTTTGACTTTAAAAGAATACGTGTACTTAGATTATAAGATTAAAGCTTTTGTTGTGGAACGTTGGAATGAATGAATTCACGATCAAAGCCATTCACACTTGTTGTAGCTTGGTCATTTCAACTCTTCAAATACGTAACTTAGAACTCTAACAAGCTTTACTTGGTGAGCAAGTTTTCTATCAATATAACTCGAAGTGTTTTGGATCACATTCGATAATACTTAGACTATAATGTGAGTACAATTACATCTCAAGAAGGTGACATAGAATCAACTAATGGAGTTATACTACAAGAATTGATCGAACCCTTTGACTTTAAAAGAATACGTGTACTTAGATTATAAGATTAAAGCTTTTGTTGTGGAACGTTGGAATGAATGAATTCACGATCAAAGCCATTCACACTTGTTGTAGCTTGGTCATTTCAACTCTTCAAATACGTAACTTAGAACTCTAACAAGCTTTACTTGGTGAGCAAGTTTTCTATCAATATAACTCGAAGTGTTTTGGATCACATTCGATAATACTTAGACTATAATGTGAGTACAATTACATCTCAAGAAGGTGACATAGAAGCAACTAATGGAGTTATACTACAAGAATTGATCGAACCCTTTGACTTTAAAAGAATACGTGTACTTAGATTATAAGATTAAAGCTTTTGTTGTGGAACGTTGGAATGAATGAATTCACGATCAAAGCCATTCACACTTGTTGTAGCTTGGTCATTTCAACTCTTCAAATACGTAACTTAGAACTCTAACAAGCTTTACTTGGTGAGCAAGTTTTCTATCAATATAACTCGAAGTGTTTTGGATCACATTCGATAATACTTAGACTATAATGTGAGTACAATTACATCTCAAGAAGGTGAAATAGAAGCAACTAATGGAGTTATACTACAAGAATTGATCGAACCCTTTGACTTTAAAAGAATACGTGTACTTAGATTATAAGATTAAAGCTTTTGTTGTGGAACGTTGGAATGAATGAATTCACGATCAAAGCCATTCACACTTGTTGTAGCTTGGTCATTTCAACTCTTCAAATACGTAACTTAGAACTCTAACAAGCTTTACTTGGTGAGCAAGTTTTCTATCAATATAACTCGAAGTGTTTTGGATCACATTCGATAATACTTAGACTATAATGTGAGTACAATTACATCTCAAGAAGGTGACATAGAATCAACTAATGGAGTTATACTACAAGAATTGATCGAACCCTTTGACTTTAAAAGAATACGTGTACTTAGATTATAAGATTAAAGCTTTTGTTGTGGAACGTTGGAATGAATGAATTCACGATCAAAGCCATTCACACTTGTTGTAGCTTGGTCATTTCAACTCTTCAAATACGTAACTTAGAACTCTAACAAGCTTTACTTGGTGAGCAAGTTTTCTATCAATATAACTCGAAGTGTTTTGGATCACATTCGATAATACTTAGACTATAATGTGAGTACAATTACATCTTCAAGAAGGTGAAATAGAAGCAACTAATGGAGTTATACTACAAGAATTGATCGAACCCTTTGACTTTAAAAGAATACGTGTACTTAGATTATAAGATTAAAGCTTTTGTTGTGGAACGTTGGAATGAATGAATTCACGATCAAAGCCATTCACACTTGTTGTAGCTTGGTCATTTCAACTCTTCAAATACGTAACTTAGAACTCTAACAAGCTTTACTTGGTGAGCAAGTTTTCTATCAATATAACTCGAAGTGTTTTGGATTACATTCGATAATACTTAGACTATAATGTGAGTACAATTACATCTCAAGAAGGTGAAATAGAAGCAACTAATGGAGTTATACTACAAGAATTGATCGAACCCTTTGACTTTAAAAGAATACGTGTACTTAGATTATAAGATTAAAGCTTTTGTTGTGGAACGTTGGAATGAATGAATTCACGATCAAAGCCATTCACACTTGTTGTAGCTTGGTCATTTCAACTCTTCAAATACGTAACTTAGAACTCTAACAAGCTTTACTTGGTGAGCAAGTTTTCTATCAATATAACTCGAAGTGTTTTGGATCACATTCGATAATACTTAGACTATAATGTGAGTACAATTACATCTCAAGAAGGTGAAATAGAAGCAACTAATGGAGTTATACTACAAGAATTGATCGAACCCTTTGACTTTAAAAGAATACGTGTACTTAGATTATAAGATTAAAGCTTTTGTTGTGGAACGTTGGAATGAATGAATTCACGATCAAAGCCATTCACACTTGTTGTAGCTTGGTCATTTCAACTCTTCAAATACGTAACTTAGAACTCTAACAAGCTTTACTTGGTGAGCAAGTTTTCTATCAATATAACTCGAAGTGTTTTGGATCACATTCGATAATACTTAGACTATAATGTGAGTACAATTACATCTCAAGAAGGTGAAATAGAAGCAACTAATGGAGTTATACTACAAGAATTGATCGAACCCTTTGACTTTAAAAGAATACGTGTACTTAGATTATAAGATTAAAGCTTTTGTTGTGGAACGTTGGAATGAATGAATTCACGATCAAAGCCATTCACACTTGTTGTAGCTTGGTCATTTCAACTCTTCAAATACGTAACTTAGAACTCTAACAAGCTTTACTTGGTGAGCAAGTTTTCTATCAATATAACTCGAAGTGTTTTGGATCACATTCGATAATACTTAGACTATAATGTGAGTACAATTACATCTCAAGAAGGTGAAATAGAAGCAACTAATGGAGTTATACTACAAGAATTGATCGAACCCTTTGACTTTAAAAGAATACGTGTACTTAGATTATAAGATTAAAGCTTTTGTTGTGGAACGTTGGAATGAATGAATTCACGATCAAAGCCATTCACACTTGTTGTAGCTTGGTCATTTCAACTCTTCAAATACGTAACTTAGAACTCTAACAAGCTTTACTTGGTGAGCAAGTTTTCTATCAATATAACTCGAAGTGTTTTGGATCACATTCGATAATACTTAGACTATAATGTGAGTACAATTACATCTCAAGAAGGTGACATAGAATCAACTAATGGAGTTATACTACAAGAATTGATCGAACCCTTTGACTTTAAAAGAATACGTGTACTTAGATTATAAGATTAAAGCTTTTGTTGTGGAACGTTGGAATGAATGAATTCACGATCAAAGCCATTCACACTTGTTGTAGCTTGGTCATTTCAACTCTTCAAATACGTAACTTAGAACTCTAACAAGCTTTACTTGGTGAGCAAGTTTTCTATCAATATAACTCGAAGTGTTTTGGATCACATTCGATAATACTTAGACTATAATGTGAGTACAATTACATCTAAATAAGGTGACATAGAAGCAACTAATGGAGTTATACTACAAGAATTGATCGAACCCTTTGACTTTAAAAGAATACGTGTACTTAGATTATAAGATTAAAGCTTTTGTTGTGGAACGTTGGAATGAATGAATTCACGATCAAAGCCATTCACACTTGTTGTAGCTTGGTCATTTCAACTCTTCAAATACGTAACTTAGAACTCTAACAAGCTTTACTTGGTGAGCAAGTTTTCTATCAATATAACTCGAAGTGTTTTGGATCACATTCGATAATACTTAGACTATAATGTGAGTACAATTACATCTCTAGAAGGTGACATAGAATCAACTAATGGAGTTATACTACAAGAATTGATCGAACCCTTTGACTTTAAAAGAATACGTGTACTTAGATTATAAGATTAAAGCTTTTGTTGTGGAACGTTGGAATGAATGAATTCACGATCAAAGCCATTCACACTTGTTGTAGCTTGGTCATTTCAACTCTTCAAATACGTAACTTAGAACTCTAACAAGCTTTACTTGGTGAGCAAGTTTTCTATCAATATAACTCGAAGTGTTTTGGATCACATTCGATAATACTTAGACTATAATGTGAGTACAATTACATCTCAAGAAGGTGACATAGAAGCAACTAATGGAGTTATACTACAAGAATTGATCGAACCCTTTGACTTTAAAAGAATACGTGTACTTAGATTATAAGATTAAAGCTTTTGTTGTGGAACGTTGGAATGAATGAATTCACGATCAAAGCCATTCACACTTGTTGTAGCTTGGTCATTTCAACTCTTCAAATACGTAACTTAGAACTCTAACAAGCTTTACTTGGTGAGCAAGTTTTCTATCAATATAACTCGAAGTGTTTTGGATCACATTCGATAATACTTAGACTATAATGTGAGTACAATTACATCTCAAGAAGGTGACATAGAATCAACTAATGGAGTTATACTACAAGAATTGATCGAACCCTTTGACTTTAAAAGAATACGTGTACTTAGATTATAAGATTAAAGCTTTTGTTGTGGAACGTTGGAATGAATGAATTCACGATCAAAGCCATTCACACTTGTTGTAGCTTGGTCATTTCAACTCTTCAAATACGTAACTTAGAACTCTAACAAGCTTTACTTGGTGAGCAAGTTTTCTATCAATATAACTCGAAGTGTTTTGGATCACATTCGATAATACTTAGACTATAATGTGAGTACAATTACATCTCAAGAAGGTGACATAGAATCAACTAATGGAGTTATACTACAAGAATTGATCGAACCCTTTGACTTTAAAAGAATACGTGTACTTAGATTATAAGATTAAAGCTTTTGTTGTGGAACGTTGGAATGAATGAATTCACGATCAAAGCCATTCACACTTGTTGTAGCTTGGTCATTTCAACTCTTCAAATACGTAACTTAGAACTCTAACAAGCTTTACTTGGTGAGCAAGTTTTCTATCAATATAACTCGAAGTGTTTTGGATCACATTCGATAATACTTAGACTATAATGTGAGTACAATTACATCTCAAGAAGGTGAAATAGAAGCAACTAATGGAGTTATACTACAAGAATTGATCGAACCCTTTGACTTTAAAAGAATACGTGTACTTAGATTATAAGATTAAAGCTTTTGTTGTGGAACGTTGGAATGAATGAATTCACGATCAAAGCCATTCACACTTGTTGTAGCTTGGTCATTTCAACTCTTCAAATACGTAACTTAGAACTCTAACAAGCTTTACTTGGTGAGCAAGTTTTCTATCAATATAACTCGAAGTGTTTTGGATCACATTCGATAATACTTAGACTATAATGTGAGTACAATTACATTTCAAGAAGGTGAAATAGAAGCAACTAATGGAGTTATACTACAAGAATTGATCGAACCCTTTGACTTTAAAAGAATACGTGTACTTAGATTATAAGATTAAAGCTTTTGTTGTGGAACGTTGGAATGAATGAATTCACGATCAAAGCATTCACACTTGTTGTAGCTTGGTCATTTCAACTCTTCAAATACGTAACTTAGAACTCTAACAAGCTTTACTTGGTGAGCAAGTTTTCTATCAATATAACTCGAAGTGTTTTGGATCACATTCGATAATACTTAGACTATAATGTGAGTACAATTACATCTCAAGAAGGTGAAATAGAATCAACTAATGGAGTTATACTACAAGAATTGATCGAACCCTTTGACTTTAAAAGAATACGTGTACTTAGATTATAAGATTAAAGCTTTTGTTGTGGAACGTTGGAATGAATGAATTCACGATCAAAGCCATTCACACTTGTTGTAGCTTGGTCATTTCAACTCTTCAAATACGTAACTTAGAACTCTAACAAGCTTTACTTGGTGAGCAAGTTTTCTATCAATATAACTCGAAGTGTTTTGGATCACATTCGATAATACTTAGACTATAATGTGAGTACAATTACATCTCAAGAAGGTGACATAGAATCAACTAATGGAGTTATACTACAAGAATTGATCGAACCCTTTGACTTTAAAAGAATACGTGTACTTAGATTATAAGATTAAAGCTTTTGTTGTGGAACGTTGGAATGAATGAATTCACGATCAAAGCCATTCACACTTGTTGTAGCTTGGTCATTTCAACTCTTCAAATACGTAACTTAGAACTCTAACAAGCTTTACTTGGTGAGCAAGTTTTCTATCAATATAACTCGAAGTGTTTTGGATCACATTCGATAATACTTAGACTATAATGTGAGTACAATTACATCTCAAGAAGGTGACATAGAATCAACTAATGGAGTTATACTACAAGAATTGATCGAACCCTTTGACTTTAAAAGAATACGTGTACTTAGATTATAAGATTAAAGCTTTTGTTGTGGAACGTTGGAATGAATGAATTCACGATCAAAGCCATTCACACTTGTTGTAGCTTGGTCATTTCAACTCTTCAAATACGTAACTTAGAACTCTAACAAGCTTTACTTGGTGAGCAAGTTTTCTATCAATATAACTCGAAGTGTTTTGGATCACATTCGATAATACTTAGACTATAATGTGAGTACAATTACATCTCAAGAAGGTGACATAGAATCAACTAATGGAGTTATACTACAAGAATTGATCGAACCCTTTGACTTTAAAAGAATACGTGTACTTAGATTATAAGATTAAAGCTTTTGTTGTGGAACGTTGGAATGAATGAATTCACGATCAAAGCCATTCACACTTGTTGTAGCTTGGTCATTTCAACTCTTCAAATACGTAACTTAGAACTCTAACAAGCTTTACTTGGTGAGCAAGTTTTCTATCAATATAACTCGAAGTGTTTTGGATCACATTCGATAATACTTAGACTATAATGTGAGTACAATTACATCTCAAGAAGGTGACATAGAATCAACTAATGGAGTTATACTACAAGAATTGATCGAACCCTTTGACTTTAAAAGAATACGTGTACTTAGATTATAAGATTAAAGCTTTTGTTGTGGAACGTTGGAATGAATGAATTCACGATCAAAGCCATTCACACTTGTTGTAGCTTGGTCATTTCAACTCTTCAAATACGTAACTTAGAACTCTAACAAGCTTTACTTGGTGAGCAAGTTTTCTATCAATATAACTCGAAGTGTTTTGGATCACATTCGATAATACTTAGACTATAATGTGAGTACAATTACATCTCAAGAAGGTGACATAGAATCAACTAATGGAGTTATACTACAAGAATTGATCGAACCCTTTGACTTTAAAAGAATACGTGTACTTAGATTATAAGATTAAAGCTTTTGTTGTGGAACGTTGGAATGAATGAATTCACGATCAAAGCCATTCACACTTGTTGTAGCTTGGTCATTTCAACTCTTCAAATACGTAACTTAGAACTCTAACAAGCTTTACTTGGTGAGCAAGTTTTCTATCAATATAACTCGAAGTGTTTTGGATCACATTCGATAATACTTAGACTATAATGTGAGTACAATTACATCTCAAGAAGGTGAAATAGAAGCAACTAATGGAGTTATACTACAAGAATTGATCGAACCCTTTGACTTTAAAAGAATACGTGTACTTAGATTATAAGATTAAAGCTTTTGTTGTGGAACGTTGGAATGAATGAATTCACGATCAAAGCCATTCACACTTGTTGTAGCTTGGTCATTTCAACTCTTCAAATACGTAACTTAGAACTCTAACAAGCTTTACTTGGTGAGCAAGTTTTCTATCAATATAACTCGAAGTGTTTTGGATCACATTCGATAATACTTAGACTATAATGTGAGTACAATTACATCTCAAGAAGGTGACATAGAAGCAACTAATGGAGTTATACTACAAGAATTGATCGAACCCTTTGACTTTAAAAGAATACGTGTACTTAGATTATAAGATTAAAGCTTTTGTTGTGGAACGTTGGAATGAATGAATTCACGATCAAAGCCATTCACACTTGTTGTAGCTTGGTCATTTCAACTCTTCAAATACGTAACTTAGAACTCTAACAAGCTTTACTTGGTGAGCAAGTTTTCTATCAATATAACTCGAAGTGTTTTGGATCACATTCGATAATACTTAGACTATAATGTGAGTACAATTACATCTCAAGAAGGTGACATAGAAGCAACTAATGGAGTTATACTACAAGAATTGATCGAACCCTTTGACTTTAAAAGAATACGTGTACTTAGATTATAAGATTAAAGCTTTTGTTGTGGAACGTTGGAATGAATGAATTCACGATCAAAGCCATTCACACTTGTTGT
The DNA here is from genome assembly GCA_028654395.1 of Scutellaria barbata. Classification (NCBI taxonomy): domain Eukaryota; kingdom Viridiplantae; phylum Streptophyta; class Magnoliopsida; order Lamiales; family Lamiaceae; genus Scutellaria; species Scutellaria barbata. The sequence goes on from JACJVH010000104.1 coordinate 20,811, forward strand.
AGCTTGGTCATTTCAACTCTTCAAATACGTAACTTAGAACTCTAACAAGCTTTACTTGGTGAGCAAGTTTTCTATCAATATAACTCGAAGTGTTTTGGATCACATTCGATAATACTTAGACTATAATGTGAGTACAATTACATCTCAAGAAGGTGACATAGAATCAACTAATGGAGTTATACTACAAGAATTGATCGAACCCTTTGACTTTAAAAGAATACGTGTACTTAGATTATAAGATTAAAGCTTTTGTTGTGGAACGTTGGAATGAATGAATTCACGATCAAAGCCATTCACACTTGTTGTAGCTTGGTCATTTCAACTCTTCAAATACGTAACTTAGAACTCTAACAAGCTTTACTTGGTGAGCAAGTTTTCTATCAATATAACTCGAAGTGTTTTGGATCACATTCGATAATACTTAGACTATAATGTGAGTACAATTACATCTCAAGAAGGTGACATAGAATCAACTAATGGAGTTATACTACAAGAATTGATCGAACCCTTTGACTTTAAAAGAATACGTGTACTTAGATTATAAGATTAAAGCTTTTGTTGTGGAACGTTGGAATGAATGAATTCACGATCAAAGCCATTCACACTTGTTGTAGCTTGGTCATTTCAACTCTTCAAATACGTAACTTAGAACTCTAACAAGCTTTACTTGGTGAGCAAGTTTTCTATCAATATAACTCGAAGTGTTTTGGATCACATTCGATAATACTTAGACTATAATGTGAGTACAATTACATCTCAAGAAGGTGACATAGAATCAACTAATGGAGTTATACTACAAGAATTGATCGAACCCTTTGACTTTAAAAGAATACGTGTACTTAGATTATAAGATTAAAGCTTTTGTTGTGGAACGTTGGAATGAATGAATTCACGATCAAAGCCATTCACACTTGTTGTAGCTTGGTCATTTCAACTCTTCAAATACGTAACTTAGAACTCTAACAAGCTTTACTTGGTGAGCAAGTTTTCTATCAATATAACTCGAAGTGTTTTGGATCACATTCGATAATACTTAGACTATAATGTGAGTACAATTACATCTCAAGAAGGTGACATAGAATCAACTAATGGAGTTATACTACAAGAATTGATCGAACCCTTTGACTTTAAAAGAATACGTGTACTTAGATTATAAGATTAAAGCTTTTGTTGTGGAACGTTGGAATGAATGAATTCACGATCAAAGCCATTCACACTTGTTGTAGCTTGGTCATTTCAACTCTTCAAATACGTAACTTAGAACTCTAACAAGCTTTACTTGGTGAGCAAGTTTTCTATCAATATAACTCGAAGTGTTTTGGATCACATTCGATAATACTTAGACTATAATGTGAGTACAATTACATCTCAAGAAGGTGACATAGAATCAACTAATGGAGTTATACTACAAGAATTGATCGAACCCTTTGACTTTAAAAGAATACGTGTACTTAGATTATAAGATTAAAGCTTTTGTTGTGGAACGTTGGAATGAATGAATTCACGATCAAAGCCATTCACACTTGTTGTAGCTTGGTCATTTCAACTCTTCAAATACGTAACTTAGAACTCTAACAAGCTTTACTTGGTGAGCAAGTTTTCTATCAATATAACTCGAAGTGTTTTGGATCACATTCGATAATACTTAGACTATAATGTGAGTACAATTACATCTCAAGAAGGTGACATAGAATCAACTAATGGAGTTATACTACAAGAATTGATCGAACCCTTTGACTTTAAAAGAATACGTGTACTTAGATTATAAGATTAAAGCTTTTGTTGTGGAACGTTGGAATGAATGAATTCACGATCAAAGCCATTCACACTTGTTGTAGCTTGGTCATTTCAACTCTTCAAATACGTAACTTAGAACTCTAACAAGCTTTACTTGGTGAGCAAGTTTTCTATCAATATAACTCGAAGTGTTTTGGATCACATTCGATAATACTTAGACTATAATGTGAGTACAATTACATCTCAAGAAGGTGAAATAGAAGCAACTAATGGAGTTATACTACAAGAATTGATCGAACCCTTTGACTTTAAAAGAATACGTGTACTTAGATTATAAGATTAAAGCTTTTGTTGTGGAACGTTGGAATGAATGAATTCACGATCAAAGCCATTCACACTTGTTGTAGCTTGGTCATTTCAACTCTTCAAATACGTAACTTAGAACTCTAACAAGCTTTACTTGGTGAGCAAGTTTTCTATCAATATAACTCGAAGTGTTTTGGATCACATTCGATAATACTTAGACTATAATGTGAGTACAATTACATCTCAAGAAGGTGAAATAGAAGCAACTAATGGAGTTATACTACAAGAATTGATCGAACCCTTTGACTTTAAAAGAATACGTGTACTTAGATTATAAGATTAAAGCTTTTGTTGTGGAACGTTGGAATGAATGAATTCACGATCAAAGCCATTCACACTTGTTGTAGCTTGGTCATTTCAACTCTTCAAATACGTAACTTAGAACTCTAACAAGCTTTACTTGGTGAGCAAGTTTTCTATCAATATAACTCGAAGTGTTTTGGATCACATTCGATAATACTTAGACTATAATGTGAGTACAATTACATCTCAAGAAGGTGACATAGAAGCAACTAATGGAGTTATACTACAAGAATTGATCGAACCCTTTGACTTTAAAAGAATACGTGTACTTAGATTATAAGATTAAAGCTTTTGTTGTGGAACGTTGGAATGAATGAATTCACGATCAAAGCCATTCACACTTGTTGTAGCTTGGTCATTTCAACTCTTCAAATACGTAACTTAGAACTCTAACAAGCTTTACTTGGTGAGCAAGTTTTCTATCAATATAACTCGAAGTGTTTTGGATCACATTCGATAATACTTAGACTATAATGTGAGTACAATTACATCTCAAGAAGGTGACATAGAATCAACTAATGGAGTTATACTACAAGAATTGATCGAACCCTTTGACTTTAAAAGAATACGTGTACTTAGATTATAAGATTAAAGCTTTTGTTGTGGAACGTTGGAATGAATGAATTCACGATCAAAGCCATTCACACTTGTTGTAGCTTGGTCATTTCAACTCTTCAAATACGTAACTTAGAACTCTAACAAGCTTTACTTGGTGAGCAAGTTTTCTATCAATATAACTCGAAGTGTTTTGGATCACATTCGATAATACTTAGACTATAATGTGAGTACAATTACATCTCAAGAAGGTGAAATAGAAGCAACTAATGGAGTTATACTACAAGAATTGATCGAACCCTTTGACTTTAAAAGAATACGTGTACTTAGATTATAAGATTAAAGCTTTTGTTGTGGAACGTTGGAATGAATGAATTCACGATCAAAGCCATTCACACTTGTTGTAGCTTGGTCATTTCAACTCTTCAAATACGTAACTTAGAACTCTAACAAGCTTTACTTGGTGAGCAAGTTTTCTATCAATATAACTCGAAGTGTTTTGGATCACATTCGATAATACTTAGACTATAATGTGAGTACAATTACATCTCAAGAAGGTGACATAGAAGCAACTAATGGAGTTATACTACAAGAATTGATCGAACCCTTTGACTTTAAAAGAATACGTGTACTTAGATTATAAGATTAAAGCTTTTGTTGTGGAACGTTGGAATGAATGAATTCACGATCAAAGCCATTCACACTTGTTGTAGCTTGGTCATTTCAACTCTTCAAATACGTAACTTAGAACTCTAACAAGCTTTACTTGGTGAGCAAGTTTTCTATCAATATAACTCGAAGTGTTTTGGATCACATTCGATAATACTTAGACTATAATGTGAGTACAATTACATCTCAAGAAGGTGACATAGAATCAACTAATGGAGTTATACTACAAGAATTGATCGAACCCTTTGACTTTAAAAGAATACGTGTACTTAGATTATAAGATTAAAGCTTTTGTTGTGGAACGTTGGAATGAATGAATTCACGATCAAAGCCATTCACACTTGTTGTAGCTTGGTCATTTCAACTCTTCAAATACGTAACTTAGAACTCTAACAAGCTTTACTTGGTGAGCAAGTTTTCTATCAATATAACTCGAAGTGTTTTGGATCACATTCGATAATACTTAGACTATAATGTGAGTACAATTACATCTCAAGAAGGTGACATAGAATCAACTAATGGAGTTATACTACAAGAATTGATCGAACCCTTTGACTTTAAAAGAATACGTGTACTTAGATTATAAGATTAAAGCTTTTGTTGTGGAACGTTGGAATGAATGAATTCACGATCAAAGCCATTCACACTTGTTGTAGCTTGGTCATTTCAACTCTTCAAATACGTAACTTAGAACTCTAACAAGCTTTACTTGGTGAGCAAGTTTTCTATCAATATAACTCGAAGTGTTTTGGATCACATTCGATAATACTTAGACTATAATGTGAGTACAATTACATCTCAAGAAGGTGACATAGAATCAACTAATGGAGTTATACTACAAGAATTGATCGAACCCTTTGACTTTAAAAGAATACGTGTACTTAGATTATAAGATTAAAGCTTTTGTTGTGGAACGTTGGAATGAATGAATTCACGATCAAAGCCATTCACACTTGTTGTAGCTTGGTCATTTCAACTCTTCAAATACGTAACTTAGAACTCTAACAAGCTTTACTTGGTGAGCAAGTTTTCTATCAATATAACTCGAAGTGTTTTGGATCACATTCGATAATACTTAGACTATAATGTGAGTACAATTACATCTCAAGAAGGTGACATAGAATCAACTAATGGAGTTATACTACAAGAATTGATCGAACCCTTTGACTTTAAAAGAATACGTGTACTTAGATTATAAGATTAAAGCTTTTGTTGTGGAACGTTGGAATGAATGAATTCACGATCAAAGCCATTCACACTTGTTGTAGCTTGGTCATTTCAACTCTTCAAATACGTAACTTAGAACTCTAACAAGCTTTACTTGGTGAGCAAGTTTTCTATCAATATAACTCGAAGTGTTTTGGATTACATTCGATAATACTTAGACTATAATGTGAGTACAATTACATCTCAAGAAGGTGAAATAGAAGCAACTAATGGAGTTATACTACAAGAATTGATCGAACCCTTTGACTTTAAAAGAATACGTGTACTTAGATTATAAGATTAAAGCTTTTGTTGTGGAACGTTGGAATGAATGAATTCACGATCAAAGCCATTCACACTTGTTGTAGCTTGGTCATTTCAACTCTTCAAATACGTAACTTAGAACTCTAACAAGCTTTACTTGGTGAGCAAGTTTTCTATCAATATAACTCGAAGTGTTTTGGATCACATTCGATAATACTTAGACTATAATGTGAGTACAATTACATCTCAAGAAGGTGACATAGAATCAACTAATGGAGTTATACTACAAGAATTGATCGAACCCTTTGACTTTAAAAGAATACGTGTACTTAGATTATAAGATTAAAGCTTTTGTTGTGGAACGTTGGAATGAATGAATTCACGATCAAAGCCATTCACACTTGTTGTAGCTTGGTCATTTCAACTCTTCAAATACGTAACTTAGAACTCTAACAAGCTTTACTTGGTGAGCAAGTTTTCTATCAATATAACTCGAAGTGTTTTGGATCACATTCGATAATACTTAGACTATAATGTGAGTACAATTACATCTCAAGAAGGTGACATAGAAGCAACTAATGGAGTTATACTACAAGAATTGATCGAACCCTTTGACTTTAAAAGAATACGTGTACTTAGATTATAAGATTAAAGCTTTTGTTGTGGAACGTTGGAATGAATGAATTCACGATCAAAGCCATTCACACTTGTTGTAGCTTGGTCATTTCAACTCTTCAAATACGTAACTTAGAACTCTAACAAGCTTTACTTGGTGAGCAAGTTTTCTATCAATATAACTCGAAGTGTTTTGGATCACATTCGATAATACTTAGACTATAATGTGAGTACAATTACATCTCAAGAAGGTGACATAGAATCAACTAATGGAGTTATACTACAAGAATTGATCGAACCCTTTGACTTTAAAAGAATACGTGTACTTAGATTATAAGATTAAAGCTTTTGTTGTGGAACGTTGGAATGAATGAATTCACGATCAAAGCCATTCACACTTGTTGTAGCTTGGTCATTTCAACTCTTCAAATACGTAACTTAGAACTCTAACAAGCTTTACTTGGTGAGCAAGTTTTCTATCAATATAACTCGAAGTGTTTTGGATCACATTCGATAATACTTAGACTATAATGTGAGTACAATTACATCTCAAGAAGGTGACATAGAAGCAACTAATGGAGTTATACTACAAGAATTGATCGAACCCTTTGACTTTAAAAGAATACGTGTACTTAGATTATAAGATTAAAGCTTTTGTTGTGAACGTTGGAATGAATGAATTCACGATCAAAGCCATTCACACTTGTTGTAGCTTGGTCATTTCAACTCTTCAAATACGTAACTTAGAACTCTAACAAGCTTTACTTGGTGAGCAAGTTTTCTATCAATATAACTCGAAGTGTTTTGGATCACATTCGATAATACTTAGACTATAATGTGAGTACAATTACATCTCAAGAAGGTGACATAGAATCAACTAATGGAGTTATACTACAAGAATTGATCGAACCCTTTGACTTTAAAAGAATACGTGTACTTAGATTATAAGATTAAAGCTTTTGTTGTGGAACGTTGGAATGAATGAATTCACGATCAAAGCCATTCACACTTGTTGTAGCTTGGTCATTTCAACTCTTCAAATACGTAACTTAGAACTCTAACAAGCTTTACTTGGTGAGCAAGTTTTCTATCAATATAACTCGAAGTGTTTTGGATCACATTCGATAATACTTAGACTATAATGTGAGTACAATTACATCTCAAGAAGGTGACATAGAATCAACTAATGGAGTTATACTACAAGAATTGATCGAACCCTTTGACTTTAAAAGAATACGTGTACTTAGATTATAAGATTAAAGCTTTTGTTGTGAACGTTGGAATGAATGAATTCACGATCAAAGCCATTCACACTTGTTGTAGCTTGGTCATTTCAACTCTTCAAATACGTAACTTAGAACTCTAACAAGCTTTACTTGGTGAGCAAGTTTTCTATCAATATAACTCGAAGTGTTTTGGATCACATTCGATAATACTTAGACTATAATGTGAGTACAATTACATCTCAAGAAGGTGAAATAGAAGCAACTAATGGAGTTATACTACAAGAATTGATCGAACCCTTTGACTTTAAAAGAATACGTGTACTTAGATTATAAGATTAAAGCTTTTGTTGTGGAACGTTGGAATGAATGAATTCACGATCAAAGCCATTCACACTTGTTGTAGCTTGGTCATTTCAACTCTTCAAATACGTAACTTAGAACTCTAACAAGCTTTACTTGGTGAGCAAGTTTTCTATCAATATAACTCGAAGTGTTTTGGATCACATTCGATAATACTTAGACTATAATGTGAGTACAATTACATCTCAAGAAGGTGACATAGAATCAACTAATGGAGTTATACTACAAGAATTGATCGAACCCTTTGACTTTAAAAGAATACGTGTACTTAGATTATAAGATTAAAGCTTTTGTTGTGGAACGTTGGAATGAATGAATTCACGATCAAAGCCATTCACACTTGTTGTAGCTTGGTCATTTCAACTCTTCAAATACGTAACTTAGAACTCTAACAAGCTTTACTTGGTGAGCAAGTTTTCTATCAATATAACTCGAAGTGTTTTGGATCACATTCGATAATACTTAGACTATAATGTGAGTACAATTACATCTCAAGAAGGTGACATAGAATCAACTAATGGAGTTATACTACAAGAATTGATCGAACCCTTTGACTTTAAAAGAATACGTGTACTTAGATTATAAGATTAAAGCTTTTGTTGTGGAACGTTGGAATGAATGAATTCACGATCAAAGCCATTCACACTTGTTGTAGCTTGGTCATTTCAACTCTTCAAATACGTAACTTAGAACTCTAACAAGCTTTACTTGGTGAGCAAGTTTTCTATCAATATAACTCGAAGTGTTTTGGATCACATTCGATAATACTTAGACTATAATGTGAGTACAATTACATCTCAAGAAGGTGACATAGAATCAACTAATGGAGTTATACTACAAGAATTGATCGAACCCTTTGACTTTAAAAGAATACGTGTACTTAGATTATAAGATTAAAGCTTTTGTTGTGGAACGTTGGAATGAATGAATTCACGATCAAAGCCATTCACACTTGTTGTAGCTTGGTCATTTCAACTCTTCAAATACGTAACTTAGAACTCTAACAAGCTTTACTTGGTGAGCAAGTTTTCTATCAATATAACTCGAAGTGTTTTGGATCACATTCGATAATACTTAGACTATAATGTGAGTACAATTACATCTCAAGAAGGTGACATAGAAGCAACTAATGGAGTTATACTACAAGAATTGATCGAACCCTTTGACTTTAAAAGAATACGTGTACTTAGATTATAAGATTAAAGCTTTTGTTGTGGAACGTTGGAATGAATGAATTCACGATCAAAGCCATTCACACTTGTTGTAGCTTGGTCATTTCAACTCTTCAAATACGTAACTTAGAACTCTAACAAGCTTTACTTGGTGAGCAAGTTTTCTATCAATATAACTCGAAGTGTTTTGGATCACATTCGATAATACTTAGACTATAATGTGAGTACAATTACATCTCAAGAAGGTGACATAGAAGCAACTAATGGAGTTATACTACAAGAATTGATCGAACCCTTTGACTTTAAAAGAATACGTGTACTTAGATTATAAGATTAAAGCTTTTGTTGTGAACGTTGGAATGAATGAATTCACGATCAAAGCCATTCACACTTGTTGTAGCTTGGTCATTTCAACTCTTCAAATACGTAACTTAGAACTCTAACAAGCTTTACTTGGTGAGCAAGTTTTCTATCAATATAACTCGAAGTGTTTTGGATCACATTCGATAATACTTAGACTATAATGTGAGTACAATTACATCTCAAGAAGGTGACATAGAAGCAACTAATGGAGTTATACTACAAGAATTGATCGAACCCTTTGACTTTAAAAGAATACGTGTACTTAGATTATAAGATTAAAGCTTTTGTTGTGAACGTTGGAATGAATGAATTCACGATCAAAGCCATTCACACTTGTTGTAGCTTGGTCATTTCAACTCTTCAAATACGTAACTTAGAACTCTAACAAGCTTTACTTGGTGAGCAAGTTTTCTATCAATATAACTCGAAGTGTTTTGGATCACATTCGATAATACTTAGACTATAATGTGAGTACAATTACATCTCAAGAAGGTGACATAGAAGCAACTAATGGAGTTATACTACAAGAATTGATCGAACCCTTTGACTTTAAAAGAATACGTGTACTTAGATTATAAGATTAAAGCTTTTGTTGTGGAACGTTGGAATGAATGAATTCACGATCAAAGCCATTCACACTTGTTGTAGCTTGGTCATTTCAACTCTTCAAATACGTAACTTAGAACTCTAACAAGCTTTACTTGGTGAGCAAGTTTTCTATCAATATAACTCGAAGTGTTTTGGATCACATTCGATAATACTTAGACTATAATGTGAGTACAATTACATCTCAAGAAGGTGACATAGAAGCAACTAATGGAGTTATACTACAAGAATTGATCGAACCCTTTGACTTTAAAAGAATACGTGTACTTAGATTATAAGATTAAAGCTTTTGTTGTGAACGTTGGAATGAATGAATTCACGATCAAAGCCATTCACACTTGTTGTAGCTTGGTCATTTCAACTCTTCAAATACGTAACTTAGAACTCTAACAAGCTTTACTTGGTGAGCAAGTTTTCTATCAATATAACTCGAAGTGTTTTGGATCACATTCGATAATACTTAGACTATAATGTGAGTACAATTACATCTCAAGAAGGTGACATAGAAGCAACTAATGGAGTTATACTACAAGAATTGATCGAACCCTTTGACTTTAAAAGAATACGTGTACTTAGATTATAAGATTAAAGCTTTTGTTGTGGAACGTTGGAATGAATGAATTCACGATCAAAGCCATTCACACTTGTTGTAGCTTGGTCATTTCAACTCTTCAAATACGTAACTTAGAACTCTAACAAGCTTTACTTGGTGAGCAAGTTTTCTATCAATATAACTCGAAGTGTTTTGGATCACATTCGATAATACTTAGACTATAATGTGAGTACAATTACATCTCAAGAAGGTGAAATAGAAGCAACTAATGGAGTTATACTACAAGAATTGATCGAACCCTTTGACTTTAAAAGAATACGTGTACTTAGATTATAAGATTAAAGCTTTTGTTGTGAACGTTGGAATGAATGAATTCACGATCAAAGCCATTCACACTTGTTGTAGCTTGGTCATTTCAACTCTTCAAATACGTAACTTAGAACTCTAACAAGCTTTACTTGGTGAGCAAGTTTTCTATCAATATAACTCGAAGTGTTTTGGATCACATTCGATAATACTTAGACTATAATGTGAGTACAATTACATTTCAAGAAGGTGAAATAGAAGCAACTAATGGAGTTATACTACAAGAATTGATCGAACCCTTTGACTTTAAAAGAATACGTGTACTTAGATTATAAGATTAAAGCTTTTGTTGTGGAACGTTGGAATGAATGAATTCACGATCAAAGCCATTCACACTTGTTGTAGCTTGGTCATTTCAACTCTTCAAATACGTAACTTAGAACTCTAACAAGCTTTACTTGGTGAGCAAGTTTTCTATCAATATAACTCGAAGTGTTTTGGATCACATTCGATAATACTTAGACTATAATGTGAGTACAATTACATCTCAAGAAGGTGACATAGAAGCAACTAATGGAGTTATACTACAAGAATTGATCGAACCCTTTGACTTTAAAAGAATACGTGTACTTAGATTATAAGATTAAAGCTTTTGTTGTGGAACGTTGGAATGAATGAATTCACGATCAAAGCCATTCACACTTGTTGTAGCTTGGTCATTTCAACTCTTCAAATACGTAACTTAGAACTCTAACAAGCTTTACTTGGTGAGCAAGTTTTCTATCAATATAACTCGAAGTGTTTTGGATCACATTCGATAATACTTAGACTATAATGTGAGTACAATTACATCTCAAGAAGGTGACATAGAATCAACTAATGGAGTTATACTACAAGAATTGATCGAACCCTTTGACTTTAAAAGAATACGTGTACTTAGATTATAAGATTAAAGCTTTTGTTGTGGAACGTTGGAATGAATGAATTCACGATCAAAGCCATTCACACTTGTTGTAGCTTGGTCATTTCAACTCTTCAAATACGTAACTTAGAACTCTAACAAGCTTTACTTGGTGAGCAAGTTTTCTATCAATATAACTCGAAGTGTTTTGGATCACATTCGATAATACTTAGACTATAATGTGAGTACAATTACATCTCAAGAAGGTGACATAGAAGCAACTAATGGAGTTATACTACAAGAATTGATCGAACCCTTTGACTTTAAAAGAATACGTGTACTTAGATTATAAGATTAAAGCTTTTGTTGTGGAACGTTGGAATGAATGAATTCACGATCAAAGCCATTCACACTTGTTGTAGCTTGGTCATTTCAACTCTTCAAATACGTAACTTAGAACTCTAACAAGCTTTACTTGGTGAGCAAGTTTTCTATCAATATAACTCGAAGTGTTTTGGATCACATTCGATAATACTTAGACTATAATGTGAGTACAATTACATCTCAAGAAGGTGACATAGAAGCAACTAATGGAGTTATACTACAAGAATTGATCGAACCCTTTGACTTTAAAAGAATACGTGTACTTAGATTATAAGATTAAAGCTTTTGTTGTGGAACGTTGGAATGAATGAATTCACGATCAAAGCCATTCACACTTGTTGTAGCTTGGTCATTTCAACTCTTCAAATACGTAACTTAGAACTCTAACAAGCTTTACTTGGTGAGCAAGTTTTCTATCAATATAACTCGAAGTGTTTTGGATTACATTCGATAATACTTAGACTATAATGTGAGTACAATTACATCTCAAGAAGGTGACATAGAAGCAACTAATGGAGTTATACTACAAGAATTGATCGAACCCTTTGACTTTAAAAGAATACGTGTACTTAGATTATAAGATTAAAGCTTTTGTTGTGGAACGTTGGAATGAATGAATTCACGATCAAAGCCATTCACACTTGTTGTAGCTTGGTCATTTCAACTCTTCAAATACGTAACTTAGAACTCTAACAAGCTTTACTTGGTGAGCAAGTTTTCTATCAATATAACTCGAAGTGTTTTGGATCACATTCGATAATACTTAGACTATAATGTGAGTACAATTACATCTCAAGAAGGTGACATAGAATCAACTAATGGAGTTATACTACAAGAATTGATCGAACCCTTTGACTTTAAAAGAATACGTGTACTTAGATTATAAGATTAAAGCTTTTGTTGTGGAACGTTGGAATGAATGAATTCACGATCAAAGCCATTCACACTTGTTGTAGCTTGGTCATTTCAACTCTTCAAATACGTAACTTAGAACTCTAACAAGCTTTACTTGGTGAGCAAGTTTTCTATCAATATAACTCGAAGTGTTTTGGATCACATTCGATAATACTTAGACTATAATGTGAGTACAATTACATCTCAAGAAGGTGACATAGAATCAACTAATGGAGTTATACTACAAGAATTGATCGAACCCTTTGACTTTAAAAGAATACGTGTACTTAGATTATAAGATTAAAGCTTTTGTTGTGAACGTTGGAATGAATGAATTCACGATCAAAGCCATTCACACTTGTTGTAGCTTGGTCATTTCAACTCTTCAAATACGTAACTTAGAACTCTAACAAGCTTTACTTGGTGAGCAAGTTTTCTATCAATATAACTCGAAGTGTTTTGGATCACATTCGATAATACTTAGACTATAATGTGAGTACAATTACATCTCAAGAAGGTGAAATAGAAGCAACTAATGGAGTTATACTACAAGAATTGATCGAACCCTTTGACTTTAAAAGAATACGTGTACTTAGATTATAAGATTAAAGCTTTTGTTGTGGAACGTTGGAATGAATGAATTCACGATCAAAGCCATTCACACTTGTTGTAGCTTGGTCATTTCAACTCTTCAAATACGTAACTTAGAACTCTAACAAGCTTTACTTGGTGAGCAAGTTTTCTATCAATATAACTCGAAGTGTTTTGGATCACATTCGATAATACTTAGACTATAATGTGAGTACAATTACATCTCAAGAAGGTGACATAGAATCAACTAATGGAGTTATACTACAAGAATTGATCGAACCCTTTGACTTTAAAAGAATACGTGTACTTAGATTATAAGATTAAAGCTTTTGTTGTGGAACGTTGGAATGAATGAATTCACGATCAAAGCCATTCACACTTGTTGTAGCTTGGTCATTTCAACTCTTCAAATACGTAACTTAGAACTCTAACAAGCTTTACTTGGTGAGCAAGTTTTCTATCAATATAACTCGAAGTGTTTTGGATCACATTCGATAATACTTAGACTATAATGTGAGTACAATTACATCTCAAGAAGGTGACATAGAATCAACTAATGGAGTTATACTACAAGAATTGATCGAACCCTTTGACTTTAAAAGAATACGTGTACTTAGATTATAAGATTAAAGCTTTTGTTGTGGAACGTTGGAATGAATGAATTCACGATCAAAGCCATTCACACTTGTTGTAGCTTGGTCATTTCAACTCTTCAAATACGTAACTTAGAACTCTAACAAGCTTTACTTGGTGAGCAAGTTTTCTATCAATATAACTCGAAGTGTTTTGGATCACATTCGATAATACTTAGACTATAATGTGAGTACAATTACATCTCAAGAAGGTGAAATAGAAGCAACTAATGGAGTTATACTACAAGAATTGATCGAACCCTTTGACTTTAAAAGAATACGTGTACTTAGATTATAAGATTAAAGCTTTTGTTGTGGAACGTTGGAATGAATGAATTCACGATCAAAGCCATTCACACTTGTTGTAGCTTGGTCATTTCAACTCTTCAAATACGTAACTTAGAACTCTAACAAGCTTTACTTGGTGAGCAAGTTTTCTATCAATATAACTCGAAGTGTTTTGGATCACATTCGATAATACTTAGACTATAATGTGAGTACAATTACATCTCAAGAAGGTGAAATAGAAGCAACTAATGGAGTTATACTACAAGAATTGATCGAACCCTTTGACTTTAAAAGAATACGTGTACTTAGATTATAAGATTAAAGCTTTTGTTGTGGAACGTTGGAATGAATGAATTCACGATCAAAGCCATTCACACTTGTTGTAGCTTGGTCATTTCAACTCTTCAAATACGTAACTTAGAACTCTAACAAGCTTTACTTGGTGAGCAAGTTTTCTATCAATATAACTCGAAGTGTTTTGGATCACATTCGATAATACTTAGACTATAATGTGAGTACAATTACATCTCAAGAAGGTGACATAGAATCAACTAATGGAGTTATACTACAAGAATTGATCGAACCCTTTGACTTTAAAAGAATACGTGTACTTAGATTATAAGATTAAAGCTTTTGTTGTGAAACGTTGGAATGAATGAATTCACGATCAAAGCCATTCACACTTGTTGTAGCTTGGTCATTTCAACTCTTCAAATACGTAACTTAGAACTCTAACAAGCTTTACTTGGTGAGCAAGTTTTCTATCAATATAACTCGAAGTGTTTTGGATCACATTCGATAATACTTAGACTATAATGTGAGTACAATTACATCTCAAGAAGGTGACATAGAATCAACTAATGGAGTTATACTACAAGAATTGATCGAACCCTTTGACTTTAAAAGAATACGTGTACTTAGATTATAAGATTAAAGCTTTTGTTGTGGAACGTTGGAATGAATGAATTCACGATCAAAGCCATTCACACTTGTTGTAGCTTGGTCATTTCAACTCTTCAAATACGTAACTTAGAACTCTAACAAGCTTTACTTGGTGAGCAAGTTTTCTATCAATATAACTCGAAGTGTTTTGGATCACATTCGATAATACTTAGACTATAATGTGAGTACAATTACATCTCAAGAAGGTGACATAGAAGCAACTAATGGAGTTATACTACAAGAATTGATCGAACCCTTTGACTTTAAAAGAATACGTGTACTTAGATTATAAGATTAAAGCTTTTGTTGTGGAACGTTGGAATGAATGAATTCACGATCAAAGCCATTCACACTTGTTGTAGCTTGGTCATTTCAACTCTTCAAATACGTAACTTAGAACTCTAACAAGCTTTACTTGGTGAGCAAGTTTTCTATCAATATAACTCGAAGTGTTTTGGATCACATTCGATAATACTTAGACTATAATGTGAGTACAATTACATCTCAAGAAGGTGACATAGAATCAACTAATGGAGTTATACTACAAGAATTGATCGAACCCTTTGACTTTAAAAGAATACGTGTACTTAGATTATAAGATTAAAGCTTTTGTTGTGGAACGTTGGAATGAATGAATTCACGATCAAAGCCATTCACACTTGTTGTAGCTTGGTCATTTCAACTCTTCAAATACGTAACTTAGAACTCTAACAAGCTTTACTTGGTGAGCAAGTTTTCTATCAATATAACTCGAAGTGTTTTGGATCACATTCGATAATACTTAGACTATAATGTGAGTACAATTACATCTCTAGAAGGTGACATAGAATCAACTAATGGAGTTATACTACAAGAATTGATCGAACCCTTTGACTTTAAAAGAATACGTGTACTTAGATTATAAGATTAAAGCTTTTGTTGTGGAACGTTGGAATGAATGAATTCACGATCAAAGCCATTCACACTTGTTGTAGCTTGGTCATTTCAACTCTTCAAATACGTAACTTAGAACTCTAACAAGCTTTACTTGGTGAGCAAGTTTTCTATCAATATAACTCGAAGTGTTTTGGATCACATTCGATAATACTTAGACTATAATGTGAGTACAATTACATCTTAAGAAGGTGACATAGAATCAACTAATGGAGTTATACTACAAGAATTGATCGAACCCTTTGACTTTAAAAGAATACGTGTACTTAGATTATAAGATTAAAGCTTTTGTTGTGGAACGTTGGAATGAATGAATTCACGATCAAAGCCATTCACACTTGTTGTAGCTTGGTCATTTCAACTCTTCAAATACGTAACTTAGAACTCTAACAAGCTTTACTTGGTGAGCAAGTTTTCTATCAATATAACTCGAAGTGTTTTGGATCACATTCGATAATACTTAGACTATAATGTGAGTACAATTACATCTCAAGAAGGTGAAATAGAAGCAACTAATGGAGTTATACTACAAGAATTGATCGAACCCTTTGACTTTAAAAGAATACGTGTACTTAGATTATAAGATTAAAGCTTTTGTTGTGGAACGTTGGAATGAATGAATTCACGATCAAAGCCATTCACACTTGTTGTAGCTTGGTCATTTCAACTCTTCAAATACGTAACTTAGAACTCTAACAAGCTTTACTTGGTGAGCAAGTTTTCTATCAATATAACTCGAAGTGTTTTGGATCACATTCGATAATACTTAGACTATAATGTGAGTACAATTACATCTCAAGAAGGTGAAATAGAAGCAACTAATGGAGTTATACTACAAGAATTGATCGAACCCTTTGACTTTAAAAGAATACGTGTACTTAGATTATAAGATTAAAGCTTTTGTTGTGGAACGTTGGAATGAATGAATTCACGATCAAAGCCATTCACACTTGTTGTAGCTTGGTCATTTCAACTCTTCAAATACGTAACTTAGAACTCTAACAAGCTTTACTTGGTGAGCAAGTTTTCTATCAATATAACTCGAAGTGTTTTGGATCACATTCGATAATACTTAGACTATAATGTGAGTACAATTACATCTCAAGAAGGTGAAATAGAAGCAACTAATGGAGTTATACTACAAGAATTGATCGAACCCTTTGACTTTAAAAGAATACGTGTACTTAGATTATAAGATTAAAGCTTTTGTTGTGAACGTTGGAATGAATGAATTCACGATCAAAGCCATTCACACTTGTTGTAGCTTGGTCATTTCAACTCTTCAAATACGTAACTTAGAACTCTAACAAGCTTTACTTGGTGAGCAAGTTTTCTATCAATATAACTCGAAGTGTTTTGGATCACATTCGATAATACTTAGACTATAATGTGAGTACAATTACATCTCAAGAAGGTGACATAGAATCAACTAATGGAGTTATACTACAAGAATTGATCGAACCCTTTGACTTTAAAAGAATACGTGTACTTAGATTATAAGATTAAAGCTTTTGTTGTGAACGTTGGAATGAATGAATTCACGATCAAAGCCATTCACACTTGTTGTAGCTTGGTCATTTCAACTCTTCAAATACGTAACTTAGAACTCTAACAAGCTTTACTTGGTGAGCAAGTTTTCTATCAATATAACTCGAAGTGTTTTGGATCACATTCGATAATACTTAGACTATAATGTGAGTACAATTACATCTCAAGAAGGTGACATAGAATCAACTAATGGAGTTATACTACAAGAATTGATCGAACCCTTTGACTTTAAAAGAATACGTGTACTTAGATTATAAGATTAAAGCTTTTGTTGTGGAACGTTGGAATGAATGAATTCACGATCAAAGCCATTCACACTTGTTGTAGCTTGGTCATTTCAACTCTTCAAATACGTAACTTAGAACTCTAACAAGCTTTACTTGGTGAGCAAGTTTTCTATCAATATAACTCGAAGTGTTTTGGATCACATTCGATAATACTTAGACTATAATGTGAGTACAATTACATCTCAAGAAGGTGACATAGAATCAACTAATGGAGTTATACTACAAGAATTGATCGAACCCTTTGACTTTAAAAGAATACGTGTACTTAGATTATAAGATTAAAGCTTTTGTTGTGGAACGTTGGAATGAATGAATTCACGATCAAAGCCATTCACACTTGTTGTAGCTTGGTCATTTCAACTCTTCAAATACGTAACTTAGAACTCTAACAAGCTTTACTTGGTGAGCAAGTTTTCTATCAATATAACTCGAAGTGTTTTGGATCACATTCGATAATACTTAGACTATAATGTGAGTACAATTACATCTCAAGAAGGTGACATAGAATCAACTAATGGAGTTATACTACAAGAATTGATCGAACCCTTTGACTTTAAAAGAATACGTGTACTTAGATTATAAGATTAAAGCTTTTGTTGTGGAACGTTGGAATGAATGAATTCACGATCAAAGCCATTCACACTTGTTGTAGCTTGGTCATTTCAACTCTTCAAATACGTAACTTAGAACTCTAACAAGCTTTACTTGGTGAGCAAGTTTTCTATCAATATAACTCGAAGTGTTTTGGATCACATTCGATAATACTTAGACTATAATGTGAGTACAATTACATCTCAAGAAGGTGACATAGAATCAACTAATGGAGTTATACTACAAGAATTGATCGAACCCTTTGACTTTAAAAGAATACGTGTACTTAGATTATAAGATTAAAGCTTTTGTTGTGGAACGTTGGAATGAATGAATTCACGATCAAAGCCATTCACACTTGTTGTAGCTTGGTCATTTCAACTCTTCAAATACGTAACTTAGAACTCTAACAAGCTTTACTTGGTGAGCAAGTTTTCTATCAATATAACTCGAAGTGTTTTGGATCACATTCGATAATACTTAGACTATAATGTGAGTACAATTACATCTCAAGAAGGTGAAATAGAAGCAACTAATGGAGTTATACTACAAGAATTGATCGAACTCTTTGACTTTAAAAGAATACGTGTACTTAGATTATAAGATTAAAGCTTTTGTTGTGGAACGTTGGAATGAATGAATTCACGATCAAAGCCATTCACACTTGTTGTAGCTTGGTCATTTCAACTCTTCAAATACGTAACTTAGAACTCTAACAAGCTTTACTTGGTGAGCAAGTTTTCTATCAATATAACTCGAAGTGTTTTGGATCACATTCGATAATACTTAGACTATAATGTGAGTACAATTACATCTCAAGAAGGTGACATAGAATCAACTAATGGAGTTATACTACAAGAATTGATCGAACCCTTTGACTTTAAAAGAATACGTGTACTTAGATTATAAGATTAAAGCTTTTGTTGTGGAACGTTGGAATGAATGAATTCACGATCAAAGCCATTCACACTTGTTGTAGCTTGGTCATTTCAACTCTTCAAATACGTAACTTAGAACTCTAACAAGCTTTACTTGGTGAGCAAGTTTTCTATCAATATAACTCGAAGTGTTTTGGATCACATTCGATAATACTTAGACTATAATGTGAGTACAATTACATCTCAAGAAGGTGACATAGAATCAACTAATGGAGTTATACTACAAGAATTGATCGAACCCTTTGACTTTAAAAGAATACGTGTACTTAGATTATAAGATTAAAGCTTTTGTTGTGGAACGTTGGAATGAATGAATTCACGATCAAAGCCATTCACACTTGTTGTAGCTTGGTCATTTCAACTCTTCAAATACGTAACTTAGAACTCTAACAAGCTTTACTTGGTGAGCAAGTTTTCTATCAATATAACTCGAAGTGTTTTGGATCACATTCGATAATACTTAGACTATAATGTGAGTACAATTACATCTCTAGAAGGTGACATAGAATCAACTAATGGAGTTATACTACAAGAATTGATCGAACCCTTTGACTTTAAAAGAATACGTGTACTTAGATTATAAGATTAAAGCTTTTGTTGTGGAACGTTGGAATGAATGAATTCACGATCAAAGCCATTCACACTTGTTGTAGCTTGGTCATTTCAACTCTTCAAATACGTAACTTAGAACTCTAACAAGCTTTACTTGGTGAGCAAGTTTTCTATCAATATAACTCGAAGTGTTTTGGATCACATTCGATAATACTTAGACTATAATGTGAGTACAATTACATCTTCAAGAAGGTGAAATAGAAGCAACTAATGGAGTTATACTACAAGAATTGATCGAACCCTTTGACTTTAAAAGAATACGTGTACTTAGATTATAAGATTAAAGCTTTTGTTGTGGAACGTTGGAATGAATGAATTCACGATCAAAGCCATTCACACTTGTTGTAGCTTGGTCATTTCAACTCTTCAAATACGTAACTTAGAACTCTAACAAGCTTTACTTGGTGAGCAAGTTTTCTATCAATATAACTCGAAGTGTTTTGGATCACATTCGATAATACTTAGACTATAATGTGAGTACAATTACATCTCAAGAAGGTGACATAGAATCAACTAATGGAGTTATACTACAAGAATTGATCGAACCCTTTGACTTTAAAAGAATACGTGTACTTAGATTATAAGATTAAAGCTTTTGTTGTGGAACGTTGGAATGAATGAATTCACGATCAAAGCCATTCACACTTGTTGTAGCTTGGTCATTTCAACTCTTCAAATACGTAACTTAGAACTCTAACAAGCTTTACTTGGTGAGCAAGTTTTCTATCAATATAACTCGAAGTGTTTTGGATCACATTCGATAATACTTAGACTATAATGTGAGTACAATTACATCTCAAGAAGGTGACATAGAATCAACTAATGGAGTTATACTACAAGAATTGATCGAACCCTTTGACTTTAAAAGAATACGTGTACTTAGATTATAAGATTAAAGCTTTTGTTGTGGAACGTTGGAATGAATGAATTCACGATCAAAGCCATTCACACTTGTTGTAGCTTGGTCATTTCAACTCTTCAAATACGTAACTTAGAACTCTAACAAGCTTTACTTGGTGAGCAAGTTTTCTATCAATATAACTCGAAGTGTTTTGGATCACATTCGATAATACTTAGACTATAATGTGAGTACAATTACATCTCAAGAAGGTGACATAGAATCAACTAATGGAGTTATACTACAAGAATTGATCGAACCCTTTGACTTTAAAAGAATACGTGTACTTAGATTATAAGATTAAAGCTTTTGTTGTGGAACGTTGGAATGAATGAATTCACGATCAAAGCCATTCACACTTGTTGTAGCTTGGTCATTTCAACTCTTCAAATACGTAACTTAGAACTCTAACAAGCTTTACTTGGTGAGCAAGTTTTCTATCAATATAACTCGAAGTGTTTTGGATCACATTCGATAATACTTAGACTATAATGTGAGTACAATTACATCTCAAGAAGGTGACATAGAAGCAACTAATGGAGTTATACTACAAGAATTGATCGAACCCTTTGACTTTAAAAGAATACGTGTACTTAGATTATAAGATTAAAGCTTTTGTTGTGGAACGTTGGAATGAATGAATTCACGATCAAAGCCATTCACACTTGTTGTAGCTTGGTCATTTCAACTCTTCAAATACGTAACTTAGAACTCTAACAAGCTTTACTTGGTGAGCAAGTTTTCTATCAATATAACTCGAAGTGTTTTGGATCACATTCGATAATACTTAGACTATAATGTGAGTACAATTACATCTTAATAAGTTGAAATAGAAGCAACTAATGGAGTTATACTACAAGAATTGATCGAACTCTTTGACTTTAAAAGAATACGTGTACTTAGATTATAAGATTAAAGCTTTTGTTGTGGAACGTTGGAATGAATGAATTCACGATCAAAGCCATTCACACTTGTTGTAGCTTGGTCATTTCAACTCTTCAAATACGTAACTTAGAACTCTAACAAGCTTTACTTGGTGAGCAAGTTTTCTATCAATATAACTCGAAGTGTTTTGGATCACATTCGATAATACTTAGACTATAATGTGAGTACAATTACATCTTAAGAAGGTGACATAGTATAAACTAATGGAGTTATACTACAAGAATTGATCGAACCCTTTGACTTTAAAAGAATACGTGTACTTAGATTATAAGATTAAAGCTTTTGTTGTGGAACGTTGGAATGAATGAATTCACGATCAAAGCCATTCACACTTGTTGTAGCTTGGTCATTTCAACTCTTCAAATACGTAACTTAGAACTCTAACAAGCTTTACTTGGTGAGCAAGTTTTCTATCAATATAACTCGAAGTGTTTTGGATCACATTCGATAATACTTAGACTATAATGTGAGTACAATTACATCTCAAGAAGGTGACATAGAATCAACTAATGGAGTTATACTACAAGAATTGATCGAACCCTTTGACTTTAAAAGAATACGTGTACTTAGATTATAAGATTAAAGCTTTTGTTGTGGAACGTTGGAATGAATGAATTCACGATCAAAGCCATTCACACTTGTTGTAGCTTGGTCATTTCAACTCTTCAAATACGTAACTTAGAACTCTAACAAGCTTTACTTGGTGAGCAAGTTTTCTATCAATATAACTCGAAGTGTTTTGGATCACATTCGATAATACTTAGACTATAATGTGAGTACAATTACATCTCAAGAAGGTGACATAGAATCAACTAATGGAGTTATACTACAAGAATTGATCGAACCCTTTGACTTTAAAAGAATACGTGTACTTAGATTATAAGATTAAAGCTTTTGTTGTGGAACGTTGGAATGAATGAATTCACGATCAAAGCCATTCACACTTGTTGTAGCTTGGTCATTTCAACTCTTCAAATACGTAACTTAGAACTCTAACAAGCTTTACTTGGTGAGCAAGTTTTCTATCAATATAACTCGAAGTGTTTTGGATCACATTCGATAATACTTAGACTATAATGTGAGTACAATTACATCTCAAGAAGGTGACATAGAATCAACTAATGGAGTTATACTACAAGAATTGATCGAACCCTTTGACTTTAAAAGAATACGTGTACTTAGATTATAAGATTAAAGCTTTTGTTGTGGAACGTTGGAATGAATGAATTCACGATCAAAGCCATTCACACTTGTTGTAGCTTGGTCATTTCAACTCTTCAAATACGTAACTTAGAACTCTAACAAGCTTTACTTGGTGAGCAAGTTTTCTATCAATATAACTCGAAGTGTTTTGGATCACATTCGATAATACTTAGACTATAATGTGAGTACAATTACATCTCAAGAAGGTGAAATAGAAGCAACTAATGGAGTTATACTACAAGAATTGATCGAACCCTTTGACTTTAAAAGAATACGTGTACTTTTTTTTTTTAACTAAATCATGTAATATATATAAAGAAAAAGAGAAAGGGAAAACCCCAACGTACAACGCAAAGAAAAAACAGGAAAAAAGACGAATGTCTGGCCTCATTAAAACCTCAGCATAGTAAAACCCAGTGGGAAAAAACTATACGAAGGAAAAAGAGTGCCAGACATTTATACAAATCTGTAATGCAACTGACCAGAGAAATCCAAAAACATGTGATAAAGTAAATTACAAGGAGCCGAACT
This sequence comes from Scutellaria barbata, assembly GCA_028654395.1. Classification (NCBI taxonomy): domain Eukaryota; kingdom Viridiplantae; phylum Streptophyta; class Magnoliopsida; order Lamiales; family Lamiaceae; genus Scutellaria; species Scutellaria barbata. The sequence goes on from JACJVH010000104.1 coordinate 44,230, forward strand.
CCACCACTGAAAATCAACGGTCAACTTTGAAAGGAGATCTGCCACTTGATTGCCCTCCCGAAAGATATGTGAGACCCGAAAATCCATCTGACCAATCAAGTTCAAAACCCTCGCCCAACGATTGCGATGGTACCATGGAACTTGGCACGATCTGTGAGACAAAAGAGAGACCACGTAGGCTGAATCAGATTCGAGCCAGAGCCTTCTCCAATTCAGCGAAAATGCAGTTTCGATGGCAAACATAGCAGCCACAAGTTCAGCGTCGAAAGCAAACCCCACGCCTCCGCCAAACGAGAAGCATCCGCAAGCAAAGCCTCGCCAATTTCTGAAGATGCCCCCAGCTTGGATGCGTCCCGGAGCCCCTGAGGCACAACCATCCGTATTTACCTTCCACCAACCAGCAAGAGGAGGGTACCAACGAACAGGAATAATTTGCTGCGCCTTACGCGGACGGCCTCTGACACCAATACGAGCAAGGCAAAGCAGCTCAGACTGAGAATTGTACATTGCCTTCGAATCCTTGCCACCAAATTCCCTAAGAAAGGTCCATATCATGCTGCGAGCAGCGTCCGCCGAAGGAGACTTCCCGTCAAAAATTGCCTGATTCCTCGTAAACCAAATGCACCAGGCGGTCGAGACAATAGCAGCCTTCCATAGCGCCCCCAGCTGTGGGCTGAAGGATATGTTCATCGCATGCAAAATCAGCTGCGCGGCGCTCATATGCAGATCAAGGCTGATATCAAAGAGCCCACCAACCCACGTCCAAATCTGGCTGGAAAACTTGCACTGCAAAAAAAGATGGTCGAGAGTTTCTGCAGCCGCAAAACAGAGATGGCAAACTGAAGGAGAAATAAACCCCCGCTTGCGCAGATTTTCCATGGTTGCAAGCCTGTCATGAATCATACGCCAAACCACAATCGACCTCCGTTCGGGAATATTAGCATCCCAAATCCAGCGTCCCCAAGATACAATTGGAAAATGCTCCCTGTGCCGCTGATAGGCAATAGAAGAAGTCACGTCACCTTTGGCTGTGACAGGCCATACTCTACAATCTGCTGTATTTGCTGCAATTGGAACTGCCATAATGTCTGCAACAATCCACTCAAATGCATCCACAAAATTTGCCGTAAAATTCCAGCAGCCGTCGAAGAAGTAATCTGAAATAGGAAAGGGAAAAAAATGTCTCATCTCGCGAGGAATGCCCACCTTGTCTGCTAGGACATATCCTAGCCAATTGTCCAACCAGAATCTAACACCCGAAACCTCTCCTGGCAGCCACCTACTTTCCAACAAAAGGCTCTTCACTGAACTCTTAATACTTGACCAGATGGATGAACAAGCAACAAAAGGCCTGATCGCATTGGCATCTTTGAGGAATCTCCCTCGCAAAATTTGAAAAACCTGCAGATCAGAATTAAGCACTTTCCAGGCCAAGTTATGCAAGAAAGCACCATTCGCCACCATGATGGATCGAATACCCAAACCACCTTCCTCGCGCGGGGCACAGCATCGGCTCCAAGATACACACACCGTCCGCCTGACCGATGTGGAACCCGTCCAAACAAAATTCCTCATTGCCGTATCCATATCCTTTAGGAGAGATTGCGGCCATCGATAGACCATCATCGCATGAACCAAAGAGCTGCTGAGCACTGAGTTAACTAAGCATACGCGACCCGCAATAGAGAGGTTACTACCTTTCCAAGTAGCAAACTTAGCAAGGAATTTATCTTTCAGTGAAGCAAAATGCTGGGAAGAAGGAGCCCCCCTGAAGATTGGAACGCCGAGGTATACAATGGGGAGACTTCCTGATCGGATACCTAGCCGTCGCAGAATATTGAGCTGAGTACTATGTCCAACCTTACAACCAAAATAAACAGTAGACTTTTCAAGACTTGCAAGCTGCCCCGAGAGCAAACCGTAGAGATTCAAGACATCCCGAACACCCCTCGCATCAATAGACTTTCCCTTGCAAAAAAGAATAATGTCATCAGCGTAGAAAATGCCCAACGGAAAAGTGAGGCCTCTAGGAGACTGAAATGGTGTAATAGTGCCAGCAACAGCAGCACGAGAAAGAAGTCTATAAAGGACCTCCTCCCCTATGGCAAACAAAAGAGGAGATAAAGGATCGCCCTGACGGACACCCCTAGAGCAGCTAAAATAACCAACCGGAGAACCATTAAAGAGCACAGATATGCGGGCAGATTCCAAAATCTTGCGGATCCAAAGGACAAAAGTTGGAGAGAAACCAAAACAACTCATAACTTGCAGCAGAAAGTCCCAACGCATGGTGTCAAAAGCTTTCCGAATATCCACTTTAATAATCATGTTATGACCATACTGACGATTCGCAATGCAATTAAACCCCTCTGAAGCAAGAGAAATACAATCATGAATATGCCTGCCCGGGATGAAGCCAAATTGAGATTCTGAGACAACCGAAGTAATCACCTTGCCCAGCCTTGCAGATATGATCTTGGTGATGATTTTAAAAAGAAAATTACTCAGGATGATAGGTCTATAATCCTCCACTCTCACTGCCGATTCCAATTTAGGCACCAACACCAGAAAACTAGAATTAAGCCCCGAATGAATATTGCCAGTGGCAAAAAAATACGAAATTGCAGCACATATGTCCTTCTCAATTATATCCCAACAATTCTGAAAAAAGCAACCCGAGAAGCCATCAGGCCCTGGAGAACTGTCAGGGCCGAGATCAAAGACAGCATCCTTGATTTCCCGTGCCGAAGGATTCGAAATAAGCATAGCATTCAAATCATCCGCAATGGCCGGCTGAATAATATCCTGTAGCATTTCCAAGTGCACACTATGATCATCAGAGGGGGCGGCAAATAGATCAGCAAAGTATGAAACAAACACCTCGCCAACCGTAGCCAAATCTGAAATTTCCTCTCCATTGTAGGCAACTGATCGAACTTGATATCTCCTAGTTCTTGCCTTAATAGAATTGTGGAAAAAGGCAGTGTTGCGATCTCCATCCGAAAGCCATTTATGTCTGCTTTTTTGTCTCAGCATATCCGTCTTGTAATCAAGAAGTCCAGAGAGGCAAACGTTCATCTCCACCTCCTTAAGCAAACGCTCATCCGAGTACCCTTTATCACTAATCTCCTGTTGAGCGGCTTGCAGATTATTCATTGCCTTATCAAGATTCTTATTGACATCACCAAAAATATTCCGGTTCCACTCCCGTAAATCAGCCTTTAGGCGCTTAAGCTTTCTGATACAAAGCTGCATCGGATTAAGAAAACTCATGTGATTTGTCCAAGAATCAGCCACCTTCCGGCGAAAGGACGGATGAGAAACCCACATACGCTGGAAACGGAAAGGGGTTGGATGACCAACTGGACTAGCCGAGAGGGAAATAGTAATCGGACAATGGTCTGAGGAGAATCTGATACCTACGGATCCAGAAATAGTCACCCATTTTGACAAGAAAGCAAAATTTGCAAAGGCCCGATCCAGCTTCGAGGACATAAACCCATGAACCCGGTGATGGCGATGCCAAGTGAAAAAGTTGCCAGCCATTTTAATGTCGACAAGACCACACGAGTCAACCATATCCTTGAATTCCAGACAAGATCGCTGATTCGGAGCCAATCTAGAACGCCTTTCATGAGCCCCAAGAACCGCATTGAAATCTCCCATAACCATGAAGGATCCTATAGCAAAATTGCGAAGGTTTGCCCAGAGATCCCTTCTCCCAATATAAGTAGAAGCTGCATGTACGAAAGCAAGGCGAAAGGAAGAATTCCCTTCTCCAATATCCAGAACAATCATCTGGTCAGAGTTATGGACGATCAAATACTTGTCAACATTGAGCGACGAAAAAACCCACAGGTCCGCCTTTTGATTTCTGAAACTTTCAGCTACAAGGCAGAGGCCTAACGAACGCCAATAGGACTCTGGGATAGATTTAAAGGAAGCCATCGGCTCAGCAATGCAAACCCAATCCGGACGACTCGATCTACAGATTTCCCGAAGAGCTTGGCGTGAGCGTGTGTTACCCACACCCCTGATATTCCAATAAAGGAATATCATTGCAAGGGAGCACGGGAAGAACCAAGGCGTTGATGTGGCGCCTTGTCAACAGATACCTCCGATTCATCAGCAACATCCGCCCATCTACCCGACGGAACAACCGACATAGCCTTGAGAGCTGCAGATTCAGTACCAGCTCTAATAATAAAGTCCCGTGGACCTTTGCTAGATGTGGGAGGCTGAGATTGAGATGTGTTTTGCTGCCCCACATTTCTGCTTCCCACCGATATCGAACTCTCAGCAGGGTCCATACTGGGACCTTTTCCTGCAACATTATCCTCAAGGGCAGGAGTATCCAACCTGTCCCTATTATCCTCAGCACTCAGATTAGCCGATGTACCCCCATCATCATGTATTCCTTTTCCACGATCATCATCATTATCCGACAAAACTTGAAAGGAGTTCTTCTCAGAAACACCTGTGTTTCCAGGTTTCACACTAGAGTCCACAACTTTAACTTTCTGATTATCTCGCCTCCTAGTTGATCTTCCACGTCCAGGCCGAGAATGTCTATCCCCCGACGTGCTTCTCCGGGCATTATCACCCTGAGTTTTCTCAGCTCCCCTGTTTATAGAATCCCCTTTCAGAACCGAGGAACGTCTGCAACTAGCTGTTGAGTGACCCACAATCTTACAATTTGAGCAGAAGGCAGGCAGGTTCTCATATGAGAGAGATGTAAAGGCGCAGTGACCCTGTCGTTCAATCATAACAAATTCCTGCAATGGTGCATTCATATCAATTTCAACCAACACACGGACAAAGTGCCCAACCGATCCATCAAGGGATCGATCATCAATTTTAATCGGTGTTCCAACAGCCCTTGCAAGACCCATGATAATAGCAGGATGCCAGTATTCGTAGCTAAGTTCATAGATACGCACCCAAACTTGCGCCATTGATGAGTCAATTTTATATGGGTTAAAGTCCGGAGTCCATCTCGACAGTCGAAGAGTGCCTGGCTTCAACGACCAAGTCGGCCTGCTACCAATATGGCTGCGCAGATCCGCAGAGTTCACAAAGATATTGTAAAATCCCTTGCCCAAAGGAACCACACGGATATCCTTATCAGTGCCCCAAAATTGCAAGAGTTTTTCACGTAGGGATATTGCAGAATATGGTTTATCACCCTTGGCCATAATAACGCGTCCGATGAACGAGTCCATACACTCTGCCACACGTTGCTGATAGAGTTCCTCATCAATAGTAATCGAGAAATAATCCCCCTTCTTAACTGGTGTAATCAATGGAGTTTGCGCAGCAGGGGATTTCAACTTACCCGTGATAGCAGCGGCATATGAAGCACGCTTTTGATGGGGAAGAGGCAGGCCCTTGTCTTGCGTGACTTTATCTTTTCCAGATATAGGGAGAGAAGAATCAACCAGAATCGGCACTGCCGAGCCACTCAACAGTGGGAAATCAGAAGTAGGGCCAAGAGTATTCACTGCCACCGCCACATCTGACGAAGGGGGCCCATCAGCAACTCTTGATTCAGTAAGGGAATTGCAACGCAAATTATCTTCACGCACAGAACTGCATGCCACAATCCCCGATGCAGACTTGGCGCTCAAGCAATCAAGAGATGTTAGGGCTGAGGCTGGGGTTATCGCAGAAGCGATATCGTGTCTCCTGGATGTAATTATTTCGTTCAACCATGGGAATTCTTGACATAATTTTGAGAGAATAAACGATTGTGAATCGAAGTCAGCCATGGAAATCAATATGGGATGGTGTGTACGTAACTTAGAACTCTAACAAGCTTTACTTGGTGTGCAATTTTCTATCAATATAACTCGAAGTGTTTTGGATCACATTCGATAATACTTAGACTATAATGTGAGTACAATTACATCTCAAGAAGGTGACATAGAATCAACTAATGGAGTTATACTACAAGAATTGATCGAACCCTTTGACTTTAAAAGAATACGTGTACTTAGATTATAAGATTAAAGCTTTTGTTGTGGAACGTTGGAATGAATGAATTCACGATCAACGCCATTCACACTTGTTGTAGCTTGGTCATTTCAACTCTTCAAATACGTAACTTAGAACTCTAACAAGCTTTACTTGGTGAGCAAGTTTTCTATCAATATAACTCGAAGTGTTTTGGATCACATTCGATAATACTTAGACTATAATGGGAGTACAATTACATCTCAAGAAGGTGACATAGAAGCAACTAATGGAGTTATACTACAAGAATTGATCGAACCCTTTGACTTTAAAAGAATACGTGTACTTAGATTATAAGATTAAAGCTTTTGTTGTGGAACGTTGGAATGAATGAATTCACGATCAAAGCCATTCACACTTGTTGTAGCTTGGTCATTTCAACTCTTCAAATACGTAACTTAGAACTCTAACAAGCTTTACTTGGTGAGCAAGTTTTCTATCAATATAACTCGAAGTGTTTTGGATCACATTCGATAATACTTAGACTATAATGTGAGTACAATTACATCTCAAGAAGGTGACATAGAATCAACTAATGGAGTTATACTACAAGAATTGATCGAACCCTTTGACTTTAAAAGAATACGTGTACTTAGATTATAAGATTAAAGCTTTTGTTGTGGAACGTTGGAATGAATGAATTCACGATCAAAGCCATTCACACTTGTTGTAGCTTGGTCATTTCAACTCTTCAAATACGTAACTTAGAACTCTAACAAGCTTTACTTGGTGAGCAAGTTTTCTATCAATATAACTCGAAGTGTTTTGGATCACATTCGATAATACTTAGACTATAATGTGAGTACAATTACATCTCAAGAAGGTGACATAGAATCAACTAATGGAGTTATACTACAAGAATTGATCGAACCCTTTGACTTTAAAAGAATACGTGTACTTAGATTATAAGATTAAAGCTTTTGTTGTGGAACGTTGGAATGAATGAATTCACGATCAAAGCCATTCACACTTGTTGTAGCTTGGTCATTTCAACTCTTCAAATACGTAACTTAGAACTCTAACAAGCTTTACTTGGTGAGCAAGTTTTCTATCAATATAACTCGAAGTGTTTTGGATCACATTCGATAATACTTAGACTATAATGTGAGTACAATTACATCTCAAGAAGGTGACATAGAATCAACTAATGGAGTTATACTACAAGAATTGATCGAACCCTTTGACTTTAAAAGAATACGTGTACTTAGATTATAAGATTAAAGCTTTTGTTGTGGAACGTTGGAATGAATGAATTCACGATCAAAGCCATTCACACTTGTTGTAGCTTGGTCATTTCAACTCTTCAAATACGTAACTTAGAACTCTAACAAGCTTTACTTGGTGAGCAAGTTTTCTATCAATATAACTCGAAGTGTTTTGGATCACATTCGATAATACTTAGACTATAATGTGAGTACAATTACATCTCAAGAAGGTGACATAGAATCAACTAATGGAGTTATACTACAAGAATTGATCGAACCCTTTGACTTTAAAAGAATACGTGTACTTAGATTATAAGATTAAAGCTTTTGTTGTGGAACGTTGGAATGAATGAATTCACGATCAAAGCCATTCACACTTGTTGTAGCTTGGTCATTTCAACTCTTCAAATACGTAACTTAGAACTCTAACAAGCTTTACTTGGTGAGCAAGTTTTCTATCAATATAACTCGAAGTGTTTTGGATCACATTCGATAATACTTAGACTATAATGTGAGTACAATTACATCTCAAGAAGGTGACATAGAATCAACTAATGGAGTTATACTACAAGAATTGATCGAACCCTTTGACTTTAAAAGAATACGTGTACTTAGATTATAAGATTAAAGCTTTTGTTGTGGAACGTTGGAATGAATGAATTCACGATCAAAGCCATTCACACTTGTTGTAGCTTGGTCATTTCAACTCTTCAAATACGTAACTTAGAACTCTAACAAGCTTTACTTGGTGTGCAAGTTTTCTATCAATATAACTCGAAGTGTTTTGGATCACATTCGATAATACTTAGACTATAATGTGAGTACAATTACATCTCAAGAAGGTGACATAGAATCAACTAATGGAGTTATACTACAAGAATTGATCGAACCCTTTGACTTTAAAAGAATACGTGTACTTAGATTATAAGATTAAAGCTTTTGTTGTGGAACGTTGGAATGAATGAATTCACGATCAAAGCCATTCACACTTGTTGTAGCTTGGTCATTTCAACTCTTCAAATACGTAACTTAGAACTCTAACAAGCTTTACTTGGTGAGCAAGTTTTCTATCAATATAACTCGAAGTGTTTTGGATCACATTCGATAATACTTAGACTATAATGTGAGTACAATTACATCTTAAGAAGGTGAAATAGAAGCAACTAATGGAGTTATACTACAAGAATTGATCGAACCCTTTGACTTTAAAAGAATACGTGTACTTAGATTATAAGATTAAAGCTTTTGTTGTGAACGTTGGAATGAATGAATTCACGATCAAAGCCATTCACACTTGTTGTAGCTTGGTCATTTCAACTCTTCAAATACGTAACTTAGAACTCTAACAAGCTTTACTTGGTGAGCAAGTTTTCTATCAATATAACTCGAAGTGTTTTGGATCACATTCGATAATACTTAGACTATAATGTGAGTACAATTACATCTCAAGAAGGTGACATAGAATCAACTAATGGAGTTATACTACAAGAATTGATCGAACCCTTTGACTTTAAAAGAATACGTGTACTTAGATTATAAGATTAAAGCTTTTGTTGTGGAACGTTGGAATGAATGAATTCACGATCAAAGCCATTCACACTTGTTGTAGCTTGGTCATTTCAACTCTTCAAATACGTAACTTAGAACTCTAACAAGCTTTACTTGGTGAGCAAGTTTTCTATCAATATAACTCGAAGTGTTTTGGATCACATTCGATAATACTTAGACTATAATGTGAGTACAATTACATCTCAAGAAGGTGACATAGAATCAACTAATGGAGTTATACTACAAGAATTGATCGAACCCTTTGACTTTAAAAGAATACGTGTACTTAGATTATAAGATTAAAGCTTTTGTTGTGGAACGTTGGAATGAATGAATTCACGATCAAAGCCATTCACACTTGTTGTAGCTTGGTCATTTCAACTCTTCAAATACGTAACTTAGAACTCTAACAAGCTTTACTTGGTGAGCAAGTTTTCTATCAATATAACTCGAAGTGTTTTGGATCACATTCGATAATACTTAGACTATAATGTGAGTACAATTACATCTCAAGAAGGTGACATAGAATCAACTAATGGAGTTATACTACAAGAATTGATCGAACCCTTTGACTTTAAAAGAATACGTGTACTTAGATTATAAGATTAAAGCTTTTGTTGTGGAACGTTGGAATGAATGAATTCACGATCAAAGCCATTCACACTTGTTGTAGCTTGGTCATTTCAACTCTTCAAATACGTAACTTAGAACTCTAACAAGCTTTACTTGGTGAGCAAGTTTTCTATCAATATAACTCGAAGTGTTTTGGATCACATTCGATAATACTTAGACTATAATGTGAGTACAATTACATCTCAAGAAGGTGACATAGAATCAACTAATGGAGTTATACTACAAGAATTGATCGAACCCTTTGACTTTAAAAGAATACGTGTACTTAGATTATAAGATTAAAGCTTTTGTTGTGGAACGTTGGAATGAATGAATTCACGATCAAAGCCATTCACACTTGTTGTAGCTTGGTCATTTCAACTCTTCAAATACGTAACTTAGAACTCTAACAAGCTTTACTTGGTGAGCAAGTTTTCTATCAATATAACTCGAAGTGTTTTGGATCACATTCGATAATACTTAGACTATAATGTGAGTACAATTACATCTCAAGAAGGTGAAATAGAAGCAACTAATGGAGTTATAATACAAGAATTGATCGAACCCTTTGAATTTAAAAGAATACGTGTACTTAGATTATAAGATTAAAGCTTTTGTTGTGGAACGTTGGAATGAATGAATTCACGATCAAAGCCATTCACACTTGTTGTAGCTTGGTCATTTCAACTCTTCAAATACGTAACTTAGAACTCTAACAAGCTTTACTTGGTGAGCAAGTTTTCTATCAATATAACTCGAAGTGTTTTGGATCACATTCGATAATACTTAGACTATAATGTGAGTACAATTACATCTCAAGAAGGTGACATAGAAGCAACTAATGGAGTTATACTACAAGAATTGATCGAACCCTTTGACTTTAAAAGAATACGTGTACTTAGATTATAAGATTAAAGCTTTTGTTGTGAACGTTGGAATGAATGAATTCACGATCAAAGCCATTCACACTTGTTGTAGCTTGGTCATTTCAACTCTTCAAATACGTAACTTAGAACTCTAACAAGCTTTACTTGGTGAGCAAGTTTTCTATCAATATAACTCGAAGTGTTTTGGATCACATTCGATAATACTTAGACTATAATGTGAGTACAATTACATCTCAAGAAGGTGACATAGAATCAACTAATGGAGTTATACTACAAGAATTGATCGAACCCTTTGACTTTAAAAGAATACGTGTACTTAGATTATAAGATTAAAGCTTTTGTTGTGGAACGTTGGAATGAATGAATTCACGATCAAAGCCATTCACACTTGTTGTAGCTTGGTCATTTCAACTCTTCAAATACGTAACTTAGAACTCTAACAAGCTTTACTTGGTGAGCAAGTTTTCTATCAATATAACTCGAAGTGTTTTGGATCACATTCGATAATACTTAGACTATAATGTGAGTACAATTACATCTCAAGAAGGTGACATAGAATCAACTAATGGAGTTATACTACAAGAATTGATCGAACCCTTTGACTTTAAAAGAATACGTGTACTTAGATTATAAGATTAAAGCTTTTGTTGTGGAACGTTGGAATGAATGAATTCACGATCAAAGCCATTCACACTTGTTGTAGCTTGGTCATTTCAACTCTTCAAATACGTAACTTAGAACTCTAACAAGCTTTACTTGGTGAGCAAGTTTTCTATCAATATAACTCGAAGTGTTTTGGATCACATTCGATAATACTTAGACTATAATGTGAGTACAATTACATCTCAAGAAGGTGACATAGAATCAACTAATGGAGTTATACTACAAGAATTGATCGAACCCTTTGACTTTAAAAGAATACGTGTACTTAGATTATAAGATTAAAGCTTTTGTTGTGGAACGTTGGAATGAATGAATTCACGATCAAAGCCATTCACACTTGTTGTAGCTTGGTCATTTCAACTCTTCAAATACGTAACTTAGAACTCTAACAAGCTTTACTTGGTGAGCAAGTTTTCTATCAATATAACTCGAAGTGTTTTGGATCACATTCGATAATACTTAGACTATAATGTGAGTACAATTACATCTCAAGAAGGTGACATAGAATCAACTAATGGAGTTATACTACAAGAATTGATCGAACCCTTTGACTTTAAAAGAATACGTGTACTTAGATTATAAGATTAAAGCTTTTGTTGTGGAACGTTGGAATGAATGAATTCACGATCAAAGCCATTCACACTTGTTGTAGCTTGGTCATTTCAACTCTTCAAATACGTAACTTAGAACTCTAACAAGCTTTACTTGGTGAGCAAGTTTTCTATCAATATAACTCGAAGTGTTTTGGATCACATTCGATAATACTTAGACTATAATGTGAGTACAATTACATCTCAAGAAGGTGAAATAGAAGCAACTAATGGAGTTATACTACAAGAATTGATCGAACCCTTTGACTTTAAAAGAATACGTGTACTTAGATTATAAGATTAAAGCTTTTGTTGTGGAACGTTGGAATGAATGAATTCACGATCAAAGCCATTCACACTTGTTGTAGCTTGGTCATTTCAACTCTTCAAATACGTAACTTAGAACTCTAACAAGCTTTACTTGGTGAGCAAGTTTTCTATCAATATAACTCGAAGTGTTTTGGATCACATTCGATAATACTTAGACTATAATGTGAGTACAATTACATCTCAAGAAGGTGAAATAGAAGCAACTAATGGAGTTATACTACAAGAATTGATCGAACCCTTTGACTTTAAAAGAATACGTGTACTTAGATTATAAGATTAAAGCTTTTGTTGTGGAACGTTGGAATGAATGAATTCACGATCAAAGCCATTCACACTTGTTGTAGCTTGGTCATTTCAACTCTTCAAATACGTAACTTAGAACTCTAACAAGCTTTACTTGGTGAGCAAGTTTTCTATCAATATAACTCGAAGTGTTTTGGATCACATTCGATAATACTTAGACTATAATGTGAGTACAATTACATCTCTAGAAGGTGACATAGAAGCAACTAATGGAGTTATACTACAAGAATTGATCGAACCCTTTGACTTTAAAAGAATACGTGTACTTAGATTATAAGATTAAAGCTTTTGTTGTGGAACGTTGGAATGAATGAATTCACGATCAAAGCCATTCACACTTGTTGTAGCTTGGTCATTTCAACTCTTCAAATACGTAACTTAGAACTCTAACAAGCTTTACTTGGTGAGCAAGTTTTCTATCAATATAACTCGAAGTGTTTTGGATCACATTCGATAATACTTAGACTATAATGTGAGTACAATTACATCTCAAGAAGGTGACATAGAATCAACTAATGGAGTTATACTACAAGAATTGATCGAACCCTTTGACTTTAAAAGAATACGTGTACTTAGATTATAAGATTAAAGCTTTTGTTGTGGAACGTTGGAATGAATGAATTCACGATCAAAGCCATTCACACTTGTTGTAGCTTGGTCATTTCAACTCTTCAAATACGTAACTTAGAACTCTAACAAGCTTTACTTGGTGAGCAAGTTTTCTATCAATATAACTCGAAGTGTTTTGGATCACATTCGATAATACTTAGACTATAATGTGAGTACAATTACATCTCAAGAAGGTGACATAGAATCAACTAATGGAGTTATACTACAAGAATTGATCGAACCCTTTGACTTTAAAAGAATACGTGTACTTAGATTATAAGATTAAAGCTTTTGTTGTGGAACGTTGGAATGAATGAATTCACGATCAAAGCCATTCACACTTGTTGTAGCTTGGTCATTTCAACTCTTCAAATACGTAACTTAGAACTCTAACAAGCTTTACTTGGTGAGCAAGTTTTCTATCAATATAACTCGAAGTGTTTTGGATCACATTCGATAATACTTAGACTATAATGTGAGTACAATTACATCTCAAGAAGGTGAAATAGAAGCAACTAATGGAGTTATACTACAAGAATTGATCGAACCCTTTGACTTTAAAAGAATACGTGTACTTAGATTATAAGATTAAAGCTTTTGTTGTGGAACGTTGGAATGAATGAATTCACGATCAAAGCCATTCACACTTGTTGTAGCTTGGTCATTTCAACTCTTCAAATACGTAACTTAGAACTCTAACAAGCTTTACTTGGTGAGCAAGTTTTCTATCAATATAACTCGAAGTGTTTTGGATCACATTCGATAATACTTAGACTATAATGTGAGTACAATTACATCTCAAGAAGGTGACATAGAATCAACTAATGGAGTTATACTACAAGAATTGATCGAACCCTTTGACTTTAAAAGAATACGTGTACTTAGATTATAAGATTAAAGCTTTTGTTGTGGAACGTTGGAATGAATGAATTCACGATCAAAGCCATTCACACTTGTTGTAGCTTGGTCATTTCAACTCTTCAAATACGTAACTTAGAACTCTAACAAGCTTTACTTGGTGAGCAAGTTTTCTATCAATATAACTCGAAGTGTTTTGGATCACATTCGATAATACTTAGACTATAATGTGAGTACAATTACATCTCAAGAAGGTGACATAGAAGCAACTAATGGAGTTATACTACAAGAATTGATCGAACCCTTTGACTTTAAAAGAATACGTGTACTTAGATTATAAGATTAAAGCTTTTGTTGTGGAACGTTGGAATGAATGAATTCACGATCAAAGCCATTCACACTTGTTGTAGCTTGGTCATTTCAACTCTTCAAATACGTAACTTAGAACTCTAACAAGCTTTACTTGGTGAGCAAGTTTTCTATCAATATAACTCGAAGTGTTTTGGATCACATTCGATAATACTTAGACTATAATGTGAGTACAATTACATCTCAAGAAGGTGACATAGAATCAACTAATGGAGTTATACTACAAGAATTGATCGAACCCTTTGACTTTAAAAGAATACGTGTACTTAGATTATAAGATTAAAGCTTTTGTTGTGGAACGTTGGAATGAATGAATTCACGATCAAAGCCATTCACACTTGTTGTAGCTTGGTCATTTCAACTCTTCAAATACGTAACTTAGAACTCTAACAAGCTTTACTTGGTGAGCAAGTTTTCTATCAATATAACTCGAAGTGTTTTGGATCACATTCGATAATACTTAGACTATAATGTGAGTACAATTACATCTCAAGAAGGTGAAATAGAAGCAACTAATGGAGTTATACTACAAGAATTGATCGAACCCTTTGACTTTAAAAGAATACGTGTACTTAGATTATAAGATTAAAGCTTTTGTTGTGGAACGTTGGAATGAATGAATTCACGATCAAAGCCATTCACACTTGTTGTAGCTTGGTCATTTCAACTCTTCAAATACGTAACTTAGAACTCTAACAAGCTTTACTTGGTGAGCAAGTTTTCTATCAATATAACTCGAAGTGTTTTGGATCACATTCGATAATACTTAGACTATAATGTGAGTACAATTACATCTCAAGAAGGTGACATAGAATCAACTAATGGAGTTATACTACAAGAATTGATCGAACCCTTTGACTTTAAAAGAATACGTGTACTTAGATTATAAGATTAAAGCTTTTGTTGTGGAACGTTGGAATGAATGAATTCACGATCAAAGCCATTCACACTTGTTGTAGCTTGGTCATTTCAACTCTTCAAATACGTAACTTAGAACTCTAACAAGCTTTACTTGGTGAGCAAGTTTTCTATCAATATAACTCGAAGTGTTTTGGATCACATTCGATAATACTTAGACTATAATGTGAGTACAATTACATCTCAAGAAGGTGACATAGAATCAACTAATGGAGTTATACTACAAGAATTGATCGAACCCTTTGACTTTAAAAGAATACGTGTACTTAGATTATAAGATTAAAGCTTTTGTTGTGGAACGTTGGAATGAATGAATTCACGATCAAAGCCATTCACACTTGTTGTAGCTTGGTCATTTCAACTCTTCAAATACGTAACTTAGAACTCTAACAAGCTTTACTTGGTGAGCAAGTTTTCTATCAATATAACTCGAAGTGTTTTGGATCACATTCGATAATACTTAGACTATAATGTGAGTACAATTACATCTCAAGAAGGTGACATAGAATCAACTAATGGAGTTATACTACAAGAATTGATCGAACCCTTTGACTTTAAAAGAATACGTGTACTTAGATTATAAGATTAAAGCTTTTGTTGTGGAACGTTGGAATGAATGAATTCACGATCAAAGCCATTCACACTTGTTGTAGCTTGGTCATTTCAACTCTTCAAATACGTAACTTAGAACTCTAACAAGCTTTACTTGGTGAGCAAGTTTTCTATCAATATAACTCGAAGTGTTTTGGATCACATTCGATAATACTTAGACTATAATGTGAGTACAATTACATCTCAAGAAGGTGACATAGAATCAACTAATGGAGTTATACTACAAGAATTGATCGAACCCTTTGACTTTAAAAGAATACGTGTACTTAGATTATAAGATTAAAGCTTTTGTTGTGGAACGTTGGAATGAATGAATTCACGATCAAAGCCATTCACACTTGTTGTAGCTTGGTCATTTCAACTCTTCAAATACGTAACTTAGAACTCTAACAAGCTTTACTTGGTGAGCAAGTTTTCTATCAATATAACTCGAAGTGTTTTGGATCACATTCGATAATACTTAGACTATAATGTGAGTACAATTACATCTCAAGAAGGTGACATAGAATCAACTAATGGAGTTATACTACAAGAATTGATCGAACCCTTTGACTTTAAAAGAATACGTGTACTTAGATTATAAGATTAAAGCTTTTGTTGTGGAACGTTGGAATGAATGAATTCACGATCAAAGCCATTCACACTTGTTGTAGCTTGGTCATTTCAACTCTTCAAATACGTAACTTAGAACTCTAACAAGCTTTACTTGGTGAGCAAGTTTTCTATCAATATAACTCGAAGTGTTTTGGATCACATTCGATAATACTTAGACTATAATGTGAGTACAATTACATCTCAAGAAGGTGACATAGAATCAACTAATGGAGTTATACTACAAGAATTGATCGAACCCTTTGACTTTAAAAGAATACGTGTACTTAGATTATAAGATTAAAGCTTTTGTTGTGGAACGTTGGAATGAATGAATTCACGATCAAAGCCATTCACACTTGTTGTAGCTTGGTCATTTCAACTCTTCAAATACGTAACTTAGAACTCTAACAAGCTTTACTTGGTGAGCAAGTTTTCTATCAATATAACTCGAAGTGTTTTGGATCACATTCGATAATACTTAGACTATAATGTGAGTACAATTACATCTTAAGAAGGTGACATAGAATCAACTAATGGAGTTATACTACAAGAATTGATCGAACCCTTTGACTTTAAAAGAATACGTGTACTTAGATTATAAGATTAAAGCTTTTGTTGTGGAACGTTGGAATGAATGAATTCACGATCAAAGCCATTCACACTTGTTGTAGCTTGGTCATTTCAACTCTTCAAATACGTAACTTAGAACTCTAACAAGCTTTACTTGGTGAGCAAGTTTTCTATCAATATAACTCGAAGTGTTTTGGATCACATTCGATAATACTTAGACTATAATGTGAGTACAATTACATCTCAAGAAGGTGACATAGAATCAACTAATGGAGTTATACTACAAGAATTGATCGAACCCTTTGACTTTAAAAGAATACGTGTACTTAGATTATAAGATTAAAGCTTTTGTTGTGGAACGTTGGAATGAATGAATTCACGATCAAAGCCATTCACACTTGTTGTAGCTTGGTCATTTCAACTCTTCAAATACGTAACTTAGAACTCTAACAAGCTTTACTTGGTGAGCAAGTTTTCTATCAATATAACTCGAAGTGTTTTGGATCACATTCGATAATACTTAGACTATAATGTGAGTACAATTACATCTCAAGAAGGTGACATAGAATCAACTAATGGAGTTATACTACAAGAATTGATCGAACCCTTTGACTTTAAAAGAATACGTGTACTTAGATTATAAGATTAAAGCTTTTGTTGTGGAACGTTGGAATGAATGAATTCACGATCAAAGCCATTCACACTTGTTGTAGCTTGGTCATTTCAACTCTTCAAATACGTAACTTAGAACTCTAACAAGCTTTACTTGGTGAGCAAGTTTTCTATCAATATAACTCGAAGTGTTTTGGATCACATTCGATAATACTTAGACTATAATGTGAGTACAATTACATCTCAAGAAGGTGACATAGAATCAACTAATGGAGTTATACTACAAGAATTGATCGAACCCTTTGACTTTAAAAGAATACGTGTACTTAGATTATAAGATTAAAGCTTTTGTTGTGGAACGTTGGAATGAATGAATTCACGATCAAAGCCATTCACACTTGTTGTAGCTTGGTCATTTCAACTCTTCAAATACGTAACTTAGAACTCTAACAAGCTTTACTTGGTGAGCAAGTTTTCTATCAATATAACTCGAAGTGTTTTGGATCACATTCGATAATACTTAGACTATAATGTGAGTA
This sequence comes from Scutellaria barbata, assembly GCA_028654395.1. NCBI lineage: Eukaryota > Viridiplantae > Streptophyta > Magnoliopsida > Lamiales > Lamiaceae > Scutellaria > Scutellaria barbata. The sequence goes on from JACJVH010000104.1 coordinate 62,061, forward strand.
CAATTACATCTCAAGAAGGTGACATAGAATCAACTAATGGAGTTATACTACAAGAATTGATCGAACCCTTTGACTTTAAAAGAATACGTGTACTTAGATTATAAGATTAAAGCTTTTGTTGTGGAACGTTGGAATGAATGAATTCACGATCAAAGCCATTCACACTTGTTGTAGCTTGGTCATTTCAACTCTTCAAATACGTAACTTAGAACTCTAACAAGCTTTACTTGGTGAGCAAGTTTTCTATCAATATAACTCGAAGTGTTTTGGATCACATTCGATAATACTTAGACTATAATGTGAGTACAATTACATCTCAAGAAGGTGACATAGAAGCAACTAATGGAGTTATACTACAAGAATTGATCGAACCCTTTGACTTTAAAAGAATACGTGTACTTAGATTATAAGATTAAAGCTTTTGTTGTGGAACGTTGGAATGAATGAATTCACGATCAAAGCCATTCACACTTGTTGTAGCTTGGTCATTTCAACTCTTCAAATACGTAACTTAGAACTCTAACAAGCTTTACTTGGTGAGCAAGTTTTCTATCAATATAACTCGAAGTGTTTTGGATCACATTCGATAATACTTAGACTATAATGTGAGTACAATTACATCTCAAGAAGGTGACATAGAATCAACTAATGGAGTTATACTACAAGAATTGATCGAACCCTTTGACTTTAAAAGAATACGTGTACTTAGATTATAAGATTAAAGCTTTTGTTGTGGAACGTTGGAATGAATGAATTCACGATCAAAGCCATTCACACTTGTTGTAGCTTGGTCATTTCAACTCTTCAAATACGTAACTTAGAACTCTAACAAGCTTTACTTGGTGAGCAAGTTTTCTATCAATATAACTCGAAGTGTTTTGGATCACATTCGATAATACTTAGACTATAATGTGAGTACAATTACATCTCAAGAAGGTGACATAGAATCAACTAATGGAGTTATACTACAAGAATTGATCGAACCCTTTGACTTTAAAAGAATACGTGTACTTAGATTATAAGATTAAAGCTTTTGTTGTGGAACGTTGGAATGAATGAATTCACGATCAAAGCCATTCACACTTGTTGTAGCTTGGTCATTTCAACTCTTCAAATACGTAACTTAGAACTCTAACAAGCTTTACTTGGTGAGCAAGTTTTCTATCAATATAACTCGAAGTGTTTTGGATCACATTCGATAATACTTAGACTATAATGTGAGTACAATTACATCTCAAGAAGGTGACATAGAATCAACTAATGGAGTTATACTACAAGAATTGATCGAACCCTTTGACTTTAAAAGAATACGTGTACTTAGATTATAAGATTAAAGCTTTTGTTGTGGAACGTTGGAATGAATGAATTCACGATCAAAGCCATTCACACTTGTTGTAGCTTGGTCATTTCAACTCTTCAAATACGTAACTTAGAACTCTAACAAGCTTTACTTGGTGAGCAAGTTTTCTATCAATATAACTCGAAGTGTTTTGGATCACATTCGATAATACTTAGACTATAATGTGAGTACAATTACATCTCAAGAAGGTGACATAGAATCAACTAATGGAGTTATACTACAAGAATTGATCGAACCCTTTGACTTTAAAAGAATACGTGTACTTAGATTATAAGATTAAAGCTTTTGTTGTGGAACGTTGGAATGAATGAATTCACGATCAAAGCCATTCACACTTGTTGTAGCTTGGTCATTTCAACTCTTCAAATACGTAACTTAGAACTCTAACAAGCTTTACTTGGTGAGCAAGTTTTCTATCAATATAACTCGAAGTGTTTTGGATCACATTCGATAATACTTAGACTATAATGTGAGTACAATTACATCTCAAGAAGGTGACATAGAATCAACTAATGGAGTTATACTACAAGAATTGATCGAACCCTTTGACTTTAAAAGAATACGTGTACTTAGATTATAAGATTAAAGCTTTTGTTGTGGAACGTTGGAATGAATGAATTCACGATCAAAGCCATTCACACTTGTTGTAGCTTGGTCATTTCAACTCTTCAAATACGTAACTTAGAACTCTAACAAGCTTTACTTGGTGAGCAAGTTTTCTATCAATATAACTCGAAGTGTTTTGGATCACATTCGATAATACTTAGACTATAATGTGAGTACAATTACATCTCAAGAAGGTGACATAGAATCAACTAATGGAGTTATACTACAAGAATTGATCGAACCCTTTGACTTTAAAAGAATACGTGTACTTAGATTATAAGATTAAAGCTTTTGTTGTGGAACGTTGGAATGAATGAATTCACGATCAAAGCCATTCACACTTGTTGTAGCTTGGTCATTTCAACTCTTCAAATACGTAACTTAGAACTCTAACAAGCTTTACTTGGTGAGCAAGTTTTCTATCAATATAACTCGAAGTGTTTTGGATCACATTCGATAATACTTAGACTATAATGTGAGTACAATTACATCTCAAGAAGGTGACATAGAATCAACTAATGGAGTTATACTACAAGAATTGATCGAACCCTTTGACTTTAAAAGAATACGTGTACTTAGATTATAAGATTAAAGCTTTTGTTGTGGAACGTTGGAATGAATGAATTCACGATCAAAGCCATTCACACTTGTTGTAGCTTGGTCATTTCAACTCTTCAAATACGTAACTTAGAACTCTAACAAGCTTTACTTGGTGAGCAAGTTTTCTATCAATATAACTCGAAGTGTTTTGGATCACATTCGATAATACTTAGACTATAATGTGAGTACAATTACATCTCAAGAAGGTGACATAGAATCAACTAATGGAGTTATACTACAAGAATTGATCGAACCCTTTGACTTTAAAAGAATACGTGTACTTAGATTATAAGATTAAAGCTTTTGTTGTGGAACGTTGGAATGAATGAATTCACGATCAAAGCCATTCACACTTGTTGTAGCTTGGTCATTTCAACTCTTCAAATACGTAACTTAGAACTCTAACAAGCTTTACTTGGTGAGCAAGTTTTCTATCAATATAACTCGAAGTGTTTTGGATCACATTCGATAATACTTAGACTATAATGTGAGTACAATTACATCTCAAGAAGGTGACATAGAATCAACTAATGGAGTTATACTACAAGAATTGATCGAACCCTTTGACTTTAAAAGAATACGTGTACTTAGATTATAAGATTAAAGCTTTTGTTGTGGAACGTTGGAATGAATGAATTCACGATCAAAGCCATTCACACTTGTTGTAGCTTGGTCATTTCAACTCTTCAAATACGTAACTTAGAACTCTAACAAGCTTTACTTGGTGAGCAAGTTTTCTATCAATATAACTCGAAGTGTTTTGGATCACATTCGATAATACTTAGACTATAATGTGAGTACAATTACATCTCAAGAAGGTGACATAGAATCAACTAATGGAGTTATACTACAAGAATTGATCGAACCCTTTGACTTTAAAAGAATACGTGTACTTAGATTATAAGATTAAAGCTTTTGTTGTGGAACGTTGGAATGAATGAATTCACGATCAAAGCCATTCACACTTGTTGTAGCTTGGTCATTTCAACTCTTCAAATACGTAACTTAGAACTCTAACAAGCTTTACTTGGTGAGCAAGTTTTCTATCAATATAACTCGAAGTGTTTTGGATCACATTCGATAATACTTAGACTATAATGTGAGTACAATTACATCTCAAGAAGGTGACATAGAATCAACTAATGGAGTTATACTACAAGAATTGATCGAACCCTTTGACTTTAAAAGAATACGTGTACTTAGATTATAAGATTAAAGCTTTTGTTGTGGAACGTTGGAATGAATGAATTCACGATCAAAGCCATTCACACTTGTTGTAGCTTGGTCATTTCAACTCTTCAAATACGTAACTTAGAACTCTAACAAGCTTTACTTGGTGAGCAAGTTTTCTATCAATATAACTCGAAGTGTTTTGGATCACATTCGATAATACTTAGACTATAATGTGAGTACAATTACATCTCAAGAAGGTGACATAGAATCAACTAATGGAGTTATACTACAAGAATTGATCGAACCCTTTGACTTTAAAAGAATACGTGTACTTAGATTATAAGATTAAAGCTTTTGTTGTGGAACGTTGGAATGAATGAATTCACGATCAAAGCCATTCACACTTGTTGTAGCTTGGTCATTTCAACTCTTCAAATACGTAACTTAGAACTCTAACAAGCTTTACTTGGTGAGCAAGTTTTCTATCAATATAACTCGAAGTGTTTTGGATCACATTCGATAATACTTAGACTATAATGTGAGTACAATTACATCTCAAGAAGGTGACATAGAATCAACTAATGGAGTTATACTACAAGAATTGATCGAACCCTTTGACTTTAAAAGAATACGTGTACTTAGATTATAAGATTAAAGCTTTTGTTGTGGAACGTTGGAATGAATGAATTCACGATCAAAGCCATTCACACTTGTTGTAGCTTGGTCATTTCAACTCTTCAAATACGTAACTTAGAACTCTAACAAGCTTTACTTGGTGAGCAAGTTTTCTATCAATATAACTCGAAGTGTTTTGGATCACATTCGATAATACTTAGACTATAATGTGAGTACAATTACATCTCAAGAAGGTGACATAGAATCAACTAATGGAGTTATACTACAAGAATTGATCGAACCCTTTGACTTTAAAAGAATACGTGTACTTAGATTATAAGATTAAAGCTTTTGTTGTGGAACGTTGGAATGAATGAATTCACGATCAAAGCCATTCACACTTGTTGTAGCTTGGTCATTTCAACTCTTCAAATACGTAACTTAGAACTCTAACAAGCTTTACTTGGTGAGCAAGTTTTCTATCAATATAACTCGAAGTGTTTTGGATCACATTCGATAATACTTAGACTATAATGTGAGTACAATTACATCTCAAGAAGGTGACATAGAATCAACTAATGGAGTTATACTACAAGAATTGATCGAACCCTTTGACTTTAAAAGAATACGTGTACTTAGATTATAAGATTAAAGCTTTTGTTGTGGAACGTTGGAATGAATGAATTCACGATCAAAGCCATTCACACTTGTTGTAGCTTGGTCATTTCAACTCTTCAAATACGTAACTTAGAACTCTAACAAGCTTTACTTGGTGAGCAAGTTTTCTATCAATATAACTCGAAGTGTTTTGGATCACATTCGATAATACTTAGACTATAATGTGAGTACAATTACATCTCAAGAAGGTGACATAGAATCAACTAATGGAGTTATACTACAAGAATTGATCGAACCCTTTGACTTTAAAAGAATACGTGTACTTAGATTATAAGATTAAAGCTTTTGTTGTGGAACGTTGGAATGAATGAATTCACGATCAAAGCCATTCACACTTGTTGTAGCTTGGTCATTTCAACTCTTCAAATACGTAACTTAGAACTCTAACAAGCTTTACTTGGTGAGCAAGTTTTCTATCAATATAACTCGAAGTGTTTTGGATCACATTCGATAATACTTAGACTATAATGTGAGTACAATTACATCTCAAGAAGGTGACATAGAATCAACTAATGGAGTTATACTACAAGAATTGATCGAACCCTTTGACTTTAAAAGAATACGTGTACTTAGATTATAAGATTAAAGCTTTTGTTGTGGAACGTTGGAATGAATGAATTCACGATCAAAGCCATTCACACTTGTTGTAGCTTGGTCATTTCAACTCTTCAAATACGTAACTTAGAACTCTAACAAGCTTTACTTGGTGAGCAAGTTTTCTATCAATATAACTCGAAGTGTTTTGGATCACATTCGATAATACTTAGACTATAATGTGAGTACAATTACATCTCAAGAAGGTGACATAGAATCAACTAATGGAGTTATACTACAAGAATTGATCGAACCCTTTGACTTTAAAAGAATACGTGTACTTAGATTATAAGATTAAAGCTTTTGTTGTGGAACGTTGGAATGAATGAATTCACGATCAAAGCCATTCACACTTGTTGTAGCTTGGTCATTTCAACTCTTCAAATACGTAACTTAGAACTCTAACAAGCTTTACTTGGTGAGCAAGTTTTCTATCAATATAACTCGAAGTGTTTTGGATCACATTCGATAATACTTAGACTATAATGTGAGTACAATTACATCTCAAGAAGGTGACATAGAATCAACTAATGGAGTTATACTACAAGAATTGATCGAACCCTTTGACTTTAAAAGAATACGTGTACTTAGATTATAAGATTAAAGCTTTTGTTGTGGAACGTTGGAATGAATGAATTCACGATCAAAGCCATTCACACTTGTTGTAGCTTGGTCATTTCAACTCTTCAAATACGTAACTTAGAACTCTAACAAGCTTTACTTGGTGAGCAAGTTTTCTATCAATATAACTCGAAGTGTTTTGGATCACATTCGATAATACTTAGACTATAATGTGAGTACAATTACATCTCAAGAAGGTGACATAGAATCAACTAATGGAGTTATACTACAAGAATTGATCGAACCCTTTGACTTTAAAAGAATACGTGTACTTAGATTATAAGATTAAAGCTTTTGTTGTGGAACGTTGGAATGAATGAATTCACGATCAAAGCCATTCACACTTGTTGTAGCTTGGTCATTTCAACTCTTCAAATACGTAACTTAGAACTCTAACAAGCTTTACTTGGTGAGCAAGTTTTCTATCAATATAACTCGAAGTGTTTTGGATCACATTCGATAATACTTAGACTATAATGTGAGTACAATTACATCTCAAGAAGGTGACATAGAATCAACTAATGGAGTTATACTACAAGAATTGATCGAACCCTTTGACTTTAAAAGAATACGTGTACTTAGATTATAAGATTAAAGCTTTTGTTGTGGAACGTTGGAATGAATGAATTCACGATCAAAGCCATTCACACTTGTTGTAGCTTGGTCATTTCAACTCTTCAAATACGTAACTTAGAACTCTAACAAGCTTTACTTGGTGAGCAAGTTTTCTATCAATATAACTCGAAGTGTTTTGGATCACATTCGATAATACTTAGACTATAATGTGAGTACAATTACATCTCAAGAAGGTGACATAGAATCAACTAATGGAGTTATACTACAAGAATTGATCGAACCCTTTGACTTTAAAAGAATACGTGTACTTAGATTATAAGATTAAAGCTTTTGTTGTGGAACGTTGGAATGAATGAATTCACGATCAAAGCCATTCACACTTGTTGTAGCTTGGTCATTTCAACTCTTCAAATACGTAACTTAGAACTCTAACAAGCTTTACTTGGTGAGCAAGTTTTCTATCAATATAACTCGAAGTGTTTTGGATCACATTCGATAATACTTAGACTATAATGTGAGTACAATTACATCTCAAGAAGGTGACATAGAATCAACTAATGGAGTTATACTACAAGAATTGATCGAACCCTTTGACTTTAAAAGAATACGTGTACTTAGATTATAAGATTAAAGCTTTTGTTGTGGAACGTTGGAATGAATGAATTCACGATCAAAGCCATTCACACTTGTTGTAGCTTGGTCATTTCAACTCTTCAAATACGTAACTTAGAACTCTAACAAGCTTTACTTGGTGAGCAAGTTTTCTATCAATATAACTCGAAGTGTTTTGGATCACATTCGATAATACTTAGACTATAATGTGAGTACAATTACATCTCAAGAAGGTGACATAGAATCAACTAATGGAGTTATACTACAAGAATTGATCGAACCCTTTGACTTTAAAAGAATACGTGTACTTAGATTATAAGATTAAAGCTTTTGTTGTGGAACGTTGGAATGAATGAATTCACGATCAAAGCCATTCACACTTGTTGTAGCTTGGTCATTTCAACTCTTCAAATACGTAACTTAGAACTCTAACAAGCTTTACTTGGTGAGCAAGTTTTCTATCAATATAACTCGAAGTGTTTTGGATCACATTCGATAATACTTAGACTATAATGTGAGTACAATTACATCTCAAGAAGGTGACATAGAATCAACTAATGGAGTTATACTACAAGAATTGATCGAACCCTTTGACTTTAAAAGAATACGTGTACTTAGATTATAAGATTAAAGCTTTTGTTGTGGAACGTTGGAATGAATGAATTCACGATCAAAGCCATTCACACTTGTTGTAGCTTGGTCATTTCAACTCTTCAAATACGTAACTTAGAACTCTAACAAGCTTTACTTGGTGAGCAAGTTTTCTATCAATATAACTCGAAGTGTTTTGGATCACATTCGATAATACTTAGACTATAATGTGAGTACAATTACATCTCAAGAAGGTGACATAGAATCAACTAATGGAGTTATACTACAAGAATTGATCGAACCCTTTGACTTTAAAAGAATACGTGTACTTAGATTATAAGATTAAAGCTTTTGTTGTGGAACGTTGGAATGAATGAATTCACGATCAAAGCCATTCACACTTGTTGTAGCTTGGTCATTTCAACTCTTCAAATACGTAACTTAGAACTCTAACAAGCTTTACTTGGTGAGCAAGTTTTCTATCAATATAACTCGAAGTGTTTTGGATCACATTCGATAATACTTAGACTATAATGTGAGTACAATTACATCTCAAGAAGGTGACATAGAATCAACTAATGGAGTTATACTACAAGAATTGATCGAACCCTTTGACTTTAAAAGAATACGTGTACTTAGATTATAAGATTAAAGCTTTTGTTGTGGAACGTTGGAATGAATGAATTCACGATCAAAGCCATTCACACTTGTTGTAGCTTGGTCATTTCAACTCTTCAAATACGTAACTTAGAACTCTAACAAGCTTTACTTGGTGAGCAAGTTTTCTATCAATATAACTCGAAGTGTTTTGGATCACATTCGATAATACTTAGACTATAATGTGAGTACAATTACATCTCAAGAAGGTGACATAGAATCAACTAATGGAGTTATACTACAAGAATTGATCGAACCCTTTGACTTTAAAAGAATACGTGTACTTAGATTATAAGATTAAAGCTTTTGTTGTGGAACGTTGGAATGAATGAATTCACGATCAAAGCCATTCACACTTGTTGTAGCTTGGTCATTTCAACTCTTCAAATACGTAACTTAGAACTCTAACAAGCTTTACTTGGTGAGCAAGTTTTCTATCAATATAACTCGAAGTGTTTTGGATCACATTCGATAATACTTAGACTATAATGTGAGTACAATTACATCTCAAGAAGGTGACATAGAATCAACTAATGGAGTTATACTACAAGAATTGATCGAACCCTTTGACTTTAAAAGAATACGTGTACTTAGATTATAAGATTAAAGCTTTTGTTGTGGAACGTTGGAATGAATGAATTCACGATCAAAGCCATTCACACTTGTTGTAGCTTGGTCATTTCAACTCTTCAAATACGTAACTTAGAACTCTAACAAGCTTTACTTGGTGAGCAAGTTTTCTATCAATATAACTCGAAGTGTTTTGGATCACATTCGATAATACTTAGACTATAATGTGAGTACAATTACATCTCAAGAAGGTGACATAGAATCAACTAATGGAGTTATACTACAAGAATTGATCGAACCCTTTGACTTTAAAAGAATACGTGTACTTAGATTATAAGATTAAAGCTTTTGTTGTGGAACGTTGGAATGAATGAATTCACGATCAAAGCCATTCACACTTGTTGTAGCTTGGTCATTTCAACTCTTCAAATACGTAACTTAGAACTCTAACAAGCTTTACTTGGTGAGCAAGTTTTCTATCAATATAACTCGAAGTGTTTTGGATCACATTCGATAATACTTAGACTATAATGTGAGTACAATTACATCTCAAGAAGGTGACATAGAATCAACTAATGGAGTTATACTACAAGAATTGATCGAACCCTTTGACTTTAAAAGAATACGTGTACTTAGATTATAAGATTAAAGCTTTTGTTGTGGAACGTTGGAATGAATGAATTCACGATCAAAGCCATTCACACTTGTTGTAGCTTGGTCATTTCAACTCTTCAAATACGTAACTTAGAACTCTAACAAGCTTTACTTGGTGAGCAAGTTTTCTATCAATATAACTCGAAGTGTTTTGGATCACATTCGATAATACTTAGACTATAATGTGAGTACAATTACATCTCAAGAAGGTGACATAGAATCAACTAATGGAGTTATACTACAAGAATTGATCGAACCCTTTGACTTTAAAAGAATACGTGTACTTAGATTATAAGATTAAAGCTTTTGTTGTGGAACGTTGGAATGAATGAATTCACGATCAAAGCCATTCACACTTGTTGTAGCTTGGTCATTTCAACTCTTCAAATACGTAACTTAGAACTCTAACAAGCTTTACTTGGTGAGCAAGTTTTCTATCAATATAACTCGAAGTGTTTTGGATCACATTCGATAATACTTAGACTATAATGTGAGTACAATTACATCTCAAGAAGGTGACATAGAATCAACTAATGGAGTTATACTACAAGAATTGATCGAACCCTTTGACTTTAAAAGAATACGTGTACTTAGATTATAAGATTAAAGCTTTTGTTGTGGAACGTTGGAATGAATGAATTCACGATCAAAGCCATTCACACTTGTTGTAGCTTGGTCATTTCAACTCTTCAAATACGTAACTTAGAACTCTAACAAGCTTTACTTGGTGAGCAAGTTTTCTATCAATATAACTCGAAGTGTTTTGGATCACATTCGATAATACTTAGACTATAATGTGAGTACAATTACATCTCAAGAAGGTGACATAGAATCAACTAATGGAGTTATACTACAAGAATTGATCGAACCCTTTGACTTTAAAAGAATACGTGTACTTAGATTATAAGATTAAAGCTTTTGTTGTGGAACGTTGGAATGAATGAATTCACGATCAAAGCCATTCACACTTGTTGTAGCTTGGTCATTTCAACTCTTCAAATACGTAACTTAGAACTCTAACAAGCTTTACTTGGTGAGCAAGTTTTCTATCAATATAACTCGAAGTGTTTTGGATCACATTCGATAATACTTAGACTATAATGTGAGTACAATTACATCTCAAGAAGGTGACATAGAATCAACTAATGGAGTTATACTACAAGAATTGATCGAACCCTTTGACTTTAAAAGAATACGTGTACTTAGATTATAAGATTAAAGCTTTTGTTGTGGAACGTTGGAATGAATGAATTCACGATCAAAGCCATTCACACTTGTTGTAGCTTGGTCATTTCAACTCTTCAAATACGTAACTTAGAACTCTAACAAGCTTTACTTGGTGAGCAAGTTTTCTATCAATATAACTCGAAGTGTTTTGGATCACATTCGATAATACTTAGACTATAATGTGAGTACAATTACATCTCAAGAAGGTGACATAGAATCAACTAATGGAGTTATACTACAAGAATTGATCGAACCCTTTGACTTTAAAAGAATACGTGTACTTAGATTATAAGATTAAAGCTTTTGTTGTGGAACGTTGGAATGAATGAATTCACGATCAAAGCCATTCACACTTGTTGTAGCTTGGTCATTTCAACTCTTCAAATACGTAACTTAGAACTCTAACAAGCTTTACTTGGTGAGCAAGTTTTCTATCAATATAACTCGAAGTGTTTTGGATCACATTCGATAATACTTAGACTATAATGTGAGTACAATTACATCTCAAGAAGGTGACATAGAATCAACTAATGGAGTTATACTACAAGAATTGATCGAACCCTTTGACTTTAAAAGAATACGTGTACTTAGATTATAAGATTAAAGCTTTTGTTGTGGAACGTTGGAATGAATGAATTCACGATCAAAGCCATTCACACTTGTTGTAGCTTGGTCATTTCAACTCTTCAAATACGTAACTTAGAACTCTAACAAGCTTTACTTGGTGAGCAAGTTTTCTATCAATATAACTCGAAGTGTTTTGGATCACATTCGATAATACTTAGACTATAATGTGAGTACAATTACATCTCAAGAAGGTGACATAGAATCAACTAATGGAGTTATACTACAAGAATTGATCGAACCCTTTGACTTTAAAAGAATACGTGTACTTAGATTATAAGATTAAAGCTTTTGTTGTGGAACGTTGGAATGAATGAATTCACGATCAAAGCCATTCACACTTGTTGTAGCTTGGTCATTTCAACTCTTCAAATACGTAACTTAGAACTCTAACAAGCTTTACTTGGTGAGCAAGTTTTCTATCAATATAACTCGAAGTGTTTTGGATCACATTCGATAATACTTAGACTATAATGTGAGTACAATTACATCTCAAGAAGGTGACATAGAATCAACTAATGGAGTTATACTACAAGAATTGATCGAACCCTTTGACTTTAAAAGAATACGTGTACTTAGATTATAAGATTAAAGCTTTTGTTGTGGAACGTTGGAATGAATGAATTCACGATCAAAGCCATTCACACTTGTTGTAGCTTGGTCATTTCAACTCTTCAAATACGTAACTTAGAACTCTAACAAGCTTTACTTGGTGAGCAAGTTTTCTATCAATATAACTCGAAGTGTTTTGGATCACATTCGATAATACTTAGACTATAATGTGAGTACAATTACATCTCAAGAAGGTGACATAGAATCAACTAATGGAGTTATACTACAAGAATTGATCGAACCCTTTGACTTTAAAAGAATACGTGTACTTAGATTATAAGATTAAAGCTTTTGTTGTGGAACGTTGGAATGAATGAATTCACGATCAAAGCCATTCACACTTGTTGTAGCTTGGTCATTTCAACTCTTCAAATACGTAACTTAGAACTCTAACAAGCTTTACTTGGTGAGCAAGTTTTCTATCAATATAACTCGAAGTGTTTTGGATCACATTCGATAATACTTAGACTATAATGTGAGTACAATTACATCTCAAGAAGGTGACATAGAATCAACTAATGGAGTTATACTACAAGAATTGATCGAACCCTTTGACTTTAAAAGAATACGTGTACTTAGATTATAAGATTAAAGCTTTTGTTGTGGAACGTTGGAATGAATGAATTCACGATCAAAGCCATTCACACTTGTTGTAGCTTGGTCATTTCAACTCTTCAAATACGTAACTTAGAACTCTAACAAGCTTTACTTGGTGAGCAAGTTTTCTATCAATATAACTCGAAGTGTTTTGGATCACATTCGATAATACTTAGACTATAATGTGAGTACAATTACATCTCAAGAAGGTGACATAGAATCAACTAATGGAGTTATACTACAAGAATTGATCGAACCCTTTGACTTTAAAAGAATACGTGTACTTAGATTATAAGATTAAAGCTTTTGTTGTGGAACGTTGGAATGAATGAATTCACGATCAAAGCCATTCACACTTGTTGTAGCTTGGTCATTTCAACTCTTCAAATACGTAACTTAGAACTCTAACAAGCTTTACTTGGTGAGCAAGTTTTCTATCAATATAACTCGAAGTGTTTTGGATCACATTCGATAATACTTAGACTATAATGTGAGTACAATTACATCTCAAGAAGGTGACATAGAATCAACTAATGGAGTTATACTACAAGAATTGATCGAACCCTTTGACTTTAAAAGAATACGTGTACTTAGATTATAAGATTAAAGCTTTTGTTGTGGAACGTTGGAATGAATGAATTCACGATCAAAGCCATTCACACTTGTTGTAGCTTGGTCATTTCAACTCTTCAAATACGTAACTTAGAACTCTAACAAGCTTTACTTGGTGAGCAAGTTTTCTATCAATATAACTCGAAGTGTTTTGGATCACATTCGATAATACTTAGACTATAATGTGAGTACAATTACATCTCAAGAAGGTGACATAGAATCAACTAATGGAGTTATACTACAAGAATTGATCGAACCCTTTGACTTTAAAAGAATACGTGTACTTAGATTATAAGATTAAAGCTTTTGTTGTGGAACGTTGGAATGAATGAATTCACGATCAAAGCCATTCACACTTGTTGTAGCTTGGTCATTTCAACTCTTCAAATACGTAACTTAGAACTCTAACAAGCTTTACTTGGTGAGCAAGTTTTCTATCAATATAACTCGAAGTGTTTTGGATCACATTCGATAATACTTAGACTATAATGTGAGTACAATTACATCTCAAGAAGGTGACATAGAATCAACTAATGGAGTTATACTACAAGAATTGATCGAACCCTTTGACTTTAAAAGAATACGTGTACTTAGATTATAAGATTAAAGCTTTTGTTGTGGAACGTTGGAATGAATGAATTCACGATCAAAGCCATTCACACTTGTTGTAGCTTGGTCATTTCAACTCTTCAAATACGTAACTTAGAACTCTAACAAGCTTTACTTGGTGAGCAAGTTTTCTATCAATATAACTCGAAGTGTTTTGGATCACATTCGATAATACTTAGACTATAATGTGAGTACAATTACATCTCAAGAAGGTGACATAGAATCAACTAATGGAGTTATACTACAAGAATTGATCGAACCCTTTGACTTTAAAAGAATACGTGTACTTAGATTATAAGATTAAAGCTTTTGTTGTGGAACGTTGGAATGAATGAATTCACGATCAAAGCCATTCACACTTGTTGTAGCTTGGTCATTTCAACTCTTCAAATACGTAACTTAGAACTCTAACAAGCTTTACTTGGTGAGCAAGTTTTCTATCAATATAACTCGAAGTGTTTTGGATCACATTCGATAATACTTAGACTATAATGTGAGTACAATTACATCTCAAGAAGGTGACATAGAATCAACTAATGGAGTTATACTACAAGAATTGATCGAACCCTTTGACTTTAAAAGAATACGTGTACTTAGATTATAAGATTAAAGCTTTTGTTGTGGAACGTTGGAATGAATGAATTCACGATCAAAGCCATTCACACTTGTTGTAGCTTGGTCATTTCAACTCTTCAAATACGTAACTTAGAACTCTAACAAGCTTTACTTGGTGAGCAAGTTTTCTATCAATATAACTCGAAGTGTTTTGGATCACATTCGATAATACTTAGACTATAATGTGAGTACAATTACATCTCAAGAAGGTGACATAGAATCAACTAATGGAGTTATACTACAAGAATTGATCGAACCCTTTGACTTTAAAAGAATACGTGTACTTAGATTATAAGATTAAAGCTTTTGTTGTGGAACGTTGGAATGAATGAATTCACGATCAAAGCCATTCACACTTGTTGTAGCTTGGTCATTTCAACTCTTCAAATACGTAACTTAGAACTCTAACAAGCTTTACTTGGTGAGCAAGTTTTCTATCAATATAACTCGAAGTGTTTTGGATCACATTCGATAATACTTAGA
This sequence comes from Scutellaria barbata, assembly GCA_028654395.1. Taxonomy (NCBI): domain Eukaryota; kingdom Viridiplantae; phylum Streptophyta; class Magnoliopsida; order Lamiales; family Lamiaceae; genus Scutellaria; species Scutellaria barbata. Next base: position 77,347 of record JACJVH010000104.1, read on the forward strand.
CTATAATGTGAGTACAATTACATCTCAAGAAGGTGACATAGAATCAACTAATGGAGTTATACTACAAGAATTGATCGAACCCTTTGACTTTAAAAGAATACGTGTACTTAGATTATAAGATTAAAGCTTTTGTTGTGGAACGTTGGAATGAATGAATTCACGATCAAAGCCATTCACACTTGTTGTAGCTTGGTCATTTCAACTCTTCAAATACGTAACTTAGAACTCTAACAAGCTTTACTTGGTGAGCAAGTTTTCTATCAATATAACTCGAAGTGTTTTGGATCACATTCGATAATACTTAGACTATAATGTGAGTACAATTACATCTCAAGAAGGTGACATAGAATCAACTAATGGAGTTATACTACAAGAATTGATCGAACCCTTTGACTTTAAAAGAATACGTGTACTTAGATTATAAGATTAAAGCTTTTGTTGTGGAACGTTGGAATGAATGAATTCACGATCAAAGCCATTCACACTTGTTGTAGCTTGGTCATTTCAACTCTTCAAATACGTAACTTAGAACTCTAACAAGCTTTACTTGGTGAGCAAGTTTTCTATCAATATAACTCGAAGTGTTTTGGATCACATTCGATAATACTTAGACTATAATGTGAGTACAATTACATCTCAAGAAGGTGACATAGAATCAACTAATGGAGTTATACTACAAGAATTGATCGAACCCTTTGACTTTAAAAGAATACGTGTACTTAGATTATAAGATTAAAGCTTTTGTTGTGGAACGTTGGAATGAATGAATTCACGATCAAAGCCATTCACACTTGTTGTAGCTTGGTCATTTCAACTCTTCAAATACGTAACTTAGAACTCTAACAAGCTTTACTTGGTGAGCAAGTTTTCTATCAATATAACTCGAAGTGTTTTGGATCACATTCGATAATACTTAGACTATAATGTGAGTACAATTACATCTCAAGAAGGTGACATAGAATCAACTAATGGAGTTATACTACAAGAATTGATCGAACCCTTTGACTTTAAAAGAATACGTGTACTTAGATTATAAGATTAAAGCTTTTGTTGTGGAACGTTGGAATGAATGAATTCACGATCAAAGCCATTCACACTTGTTGTAGCTTGGTCATTTCAACTCTTCAAATACGTAACTTAGAACTCTAACAAGCTTTACTTGGTGAGCAAGTTTTCTATCAATATAACTCGAAGTGTTTTGGATCACATTCGATAATACTTAGACTATAATGTGAGTACAATTACATCTCAAGAAGGTGACATAGAATCAACTAATGGAGTTATACTACAAGAATTGATCGAACCCTTTGACTTTAAAAGAATACGTGTACTTAGATTATAAGATTAAAGCTTTTGTTGTGGAACGTTGGAATGAATGAATTCACGATCAAAGCCATTCACACTTGTTGTAGCTTGGTCATTTCAACTCTTCAAATACGTAACTTAGAACTCTAACAAGCTTTACTTGGTGAGCAAGTTTTCTATCAATATAACTCGAAGTGTTTTGGATCACATTCGATAATACTTAGACTATAATGTGAGTACAATTACATCTCAAGAAGGTGACATAGAATCAACTAATGGAGTTATACTACAAGAATTGATCGAACCCTTTGACTTTAAAAGAATACGTGTACTTAGATTATAAGATTAAAGCTTTTGTTGTGGAACGTTGGAATGAATGAATTCACGATCAAAGCCATTCACACTTGTTGTAGCTTGGTCATTTCAACTCTTCAAATACGTAACTTAGAACTCTAACAAGCTTTACTTGGTGAGCAAGTTTTCTATCAATATAACTCGAAGTGTTTTGGATCACATTCGATAATACTTAGACTATAATGTGAGTACAATTACATCTCAAGAAGGTGACATAGAATCAACTAATGGAGTTATACTACAAGAATTGATCGAACCCTTTGACTTTAAAAGAATACGTGTACTTAGATTATAAGATTAAAGCTTTTGTTGTGGAACGTTGGAATGAATGAATTCACGATCAAAGCCATTCACACTTGTTGTAGCTTGGTCATTTCAACTCTTCAAATACGTAACTTAGAACTCTAACAAGCTTTACTTGGTGAGCAAGTTTTCTATCAATATAACTCGAAGTGTTTTGGATCACATTCGATAATACTTAGACTATAATGTGAGTACAATTACATCTCAAGAAGGTGACATAGAATCAACTAATGGAGTTATACTACAAGAATTGATCGAACCCTTTGACTTTAAAAGAATACGTGTACTTAGATTATAAGATTAAAGCTTTTGTTGTGGAACGTTGGAATGAATGAATTCACGATCAAAGCCATTCACACTTGTTGTAGCTTGGTCATTTCAACTCTTCAAATACGTAACTTAGAACTCTAACAAGCTTTACTTGGTGAGCAAGTTTTCTATCAATATAACTCGAAGTGTTTTGGATCACATTCGATAATACTTAGACTATAATGTGAGTACAATTACATCTCAAGAAGGTGACATAGAATCAACTAATGGAGTTATACTACAAGAATTGATCGAACCCTTTGACTTTAAAAGAATACGTGTACTTAGATTATAAGATTAAAGCTTTTGTTGTGGAACGTTGGAATGAATGAATTCACGATCAAAGCCATTCACACTTGTTGTAGCTTGGTCATTTCAACTCTTCAAATACGTAACTTAGAACTCTAACAAGCTTTACTTGGTGAGCAAGTTTTCTATCAATATAACTCGAAGTGTTTTGGATCACATTCGATAATACTTAGACTATAATGTGAGTACAATTACATCTCAAGAAGGTGACATAGAATCAACTAATGGAGTTATACTACAAGAATTGATCGAACCCTTTGACTTTAAAAGAATACGTGTACTTAGATTATAAGATTAAAGCTTTTGTTGTGGAACGTTGGAATGAATGAATTCACGATCAAAGCCATTCACACTTGTTGTAGCTTGGTCATTTCAACTCTTCAAATACGTAACTTAGAACTCTAACAAGCTTTACTTGGTGAGCAAGTTTTCTATCAATATAACTCGAAGTGTTTTGGATCACATTCGATAATACTTAGACTATAATGTGAGTACAATTACATCTCAAGAAGGTGACATAGAATCAACTAATGGAGTTATACTACAAGAATTGATCGAACCCTTTGACTTTAAAAGAATACGTGTACTTAGATTATAAGATTAAAGCTTTTGTTGTGGAACGTTGGAATGAATGAATTCACGATCAAAGCCATTCACACTTGTTGTAGCTTGGTCATTTCAACTCTTCAAATACGTAACTTAGAACTCTAACAAGCTTTACTTGGTGAGCAAGTTTTCTATCAATATAACTCGAAGTGTTTTGGATCACATTCGATAATACTTAGACTATAATGTGAGTACAATTACATCTCAAGAAGGTGACATAGAATCAACTAATGGAGTTATACTACAAGAATTGATCGAACCCTTTGACTTTAAAAGAATACGTGTACTTAGATTATAAGATTAAAGCTTTTGTTGTGGAACGTTGGAATGAATGAATTCACGATCAAAGCCATTCACACTTGTTGTAGCTTGGTCATTTCAACTCTTCAAATACGTAACTTAGAACTCTAACAAGCTTTACTTGGTGAGCAAGTTTTCTATCAATATAACTCGAAGTGTTTTGGATCACATTCGATAATACTTAGACTATAATGTGAGTACAATTACATCTCAAGAAGGTGACATAGAATCAACTAATGGAGTTATACTACAAGAATTGATCGAACCCTTTGACTTTAAAAGAATACGTGTACTTAGATTATAAGATTAAAGCTTTTGTTGTGGAACGTTGGAATGAATGAATTCACGATCAAAGCCATTCACACTTGTTGTAGCTTGGTCATTTCAACTCTTCAAATACGTAACTTAGAACTCTAACAAGCTTTACTTGGTGAGCAAGTTTTCTATCAATATAACTCGAAGTGTTTTGGATCACATTCGATAATACTTAGACTATAATGTGAGTACAATTACATCTCAAGAAGGTGACATAGAATCAACTAATGGAGTTATACTACAAGAATTGATCGAACCCTTTGACTTTAAAAGAATACGTGTACTTAGATTATAAGATTAAAGCTTTTGTTGTGGAACGTTGGAATGAATGAATTCACGATCAAAGCCATTCACACTTGTTGTAGCTTGGTCATTTCAACTCTTCAAATACGTAACTTAGAACTCTAACAAGCTTTACTTGGTGAGCAAGTTTTCTATCAATATAACTCGAAGTGTTTTGGATCACATTCGATAATACTTAGACTATAATGTGAGTACAATTACATCTCAAGAAGGTGACATAGAATCAACTAATGGAGTTATACTACAAGAATTGATCGAACCCTTTGACTTTAAAAGAATACGTGTACTTAGATTATAAGATTAAAGCTTTTGTTGTGGAACGTTGGAATGAATGAATTCACGATCAAAGCCATTCACACTTGTTGTAGCTTGGTCATTTCAACTCTTCAAATACGTAACTTAGAACTCTAACAAGCTTTACTTGGTGAGCAAGTTTTCTATCAATATAACTCGAAGTGTTTTGGATCACATTCGATAATACTTAGACTATAATGTGAGTACAATTACATCTCAAGAAGGTGACATAGAATCAACTAATGGAGTTATACTACAAGAATTGATCGAACCCTTTGACTTTAAAAGAATACGTGTACTTAGATTATAAGATTAAAGCTTTTGTTGTGGAACGTTGGAATGAATGAATTCACGATCAAAGCCATTCACACTTGTTGTAGCTTGGTCATTTCAACTCTTCAAATACGTAACTTAGAACTCTAACAAGCTTTACTTGGTGAGCAAGTTTTCTATCAATATAACTCGAAGTGTTTTGGATCACATTCGATAATACTTAGACTATAATGTGAGTACAATTACATCTCAAGAAGGTGACATAGAATCAACTAATGGAGTTATACTACAAGAATTGATCGAACCCTTTGACTTTAAAAGAATACGTGTACTTAGATTATAAGATTAAAGCTTTTGTTGTGGAACGTTGGAATGAATGAATTCACGATCAAAGCCATTCACACTTGTTGTAGCTTGGTCATTTCAACTCTTCAAATACGTAACTTAGAACTCTAACAAGCTTTACTTGGTGAGCAAGTTTTCTATCAATATAACTCGAAGTGTTTTGGATCACATTCGATAATACTTAGACTATAATGTGAGTACAATTACATCTCAAGAAGGTGACATAGAATCAACTAATGGAGTTATACTACAAGAATTGATCGAACCCTTTGACTTTAAAAGAATACGTGTACTTAGATTATAAGATTAAAGCTTTTGTTGTGGAACGTTGGAATGAATGAATTCACGATCAAAGCCATTCACACTTGTTGTAGCTTGGTCATTTCAACTCTTCAAATACGTAACTTAGAACTCTAACAAGCTTTACTTGGTGAGCAAGTTTTCTATCAATATAACTCGAAGTGTTTTGGATCACATTCGATAATACTTAGACTATAATGTGAGTACAATTACATCTCAAGAAGGTGACATAGAATCAACTAATGGAGTTATACTACAAGAATTGATCGAACCCTTTGACTTTAAAAGAATACGTGTACTTAGATTATAAGATTAAAGCTTTTGTTGTGGAACGTTGGAATGAATGAATTCACGATCAAAGCCATTCACACTTGTTGTAGCTTGGTCATTTCAACTCTTCAAATACGTAACTTAGAACTCTAACAAGCTTTACTTGGTGAGCAAGTTTTCTATCAATATAACTCGAAGTGTTTTGGATCACATTCGATAATACTTAGACTATAATGTGAGTACAATTACATCTCAAGAAGGTGACATAGAATCAACTAATGGAGTTATACTACAAGAATTGATCGAACCCTTTGACTTTAAAAGAATACGTGTACTTAGATTATAAGATTAAAGCTTTTGTTGTGGAACGTTGGAATGAATGAATTCACGATCAAAGCCATTCACACTTGTTGTAGCTTGGTCATTTCAACTCTTCAAATACGTAACTTAGAACTCTAACAAGCTTTACTTGGTGAGCAAGTTTTCTATCAATATAACTCGAAGTGTTTTGGATCACATTCGATAATACTTAGACTATAATGTGAGTACAATTACATCTCAAGAAGGTGACATAGAATCAACTAATGGAGTTATACTACAAGAATTGATCGAACCCTTTGACTTTAAAAGAATACGTGTACTTAGATTATAAGATTAAAGCTTTTGTTGTGGAACGTTGGAATGAATGAATTCACGATCAAAGCCATTCACACTTGTTGTAGCTTGGTCATTTCAACTCTTCAAATACGTAACTTAGAACTCTAACAAGCTTTACTTGGTGAGCAAGTTTTCTATCAATATAACTCGAAGTGTTTTGGATCACATTCGATAATACTTAGACTATAATGTGAGTACAATTACATCTCAAGAAGGTGACATAGAATCAACTAATGGAGTTATACTACAAGAATTGATCGAACCCTTTGACTTTAAAAGAATACGTGTACTTAGATTATAAGATTAAAGCTTTTGTTGTGGAACGTTGGAATGAATGAATTCACGATCAAAGCCATTCACACTTGTTGTAGCTTGGTCATTTCAACTCTTCAAATACGTAACTTAGAACTCTAACAAGCTTTACTTGGTGAGCAAGTTTTCTATCAATATAACTCGAAGTGTTTTGGATCACATTCGATAATACTTAGACTATAATGTGAGTACAATTACATCTCAAGAAGGTGACATAGAATCAACTAATGGAGTTATACTACAAGAATTGATCGAACCCTTTGACTTTAAAAGAATACGTGTACTTAGATTATAAGATTAAAGCTTTTGTTGTGGAACGTTGGAATGAATGAATTCACGATCAAAGCCATTCACACTTGTTGTAGCTTGGTCATTTCAACTCTTCAAATACGTAACTTAGAACTCTAACAAGCTTTACTTGGTGAGCAAGTTTTCTATCAATATAACTCGAAGTGTTTTGGATCACATTCGATAATACTTAGACTATAATGTGAGTACAATTACATCTCAAGAAGGTGACATAGAATCAACTAATGGAGTTATACTACAAGAATTGATCGAACCCTTTGACTTTAAAAGAATACGTGTACTTAGATTATAAGATTAAAGCTTTTGTTGTGGAACGTTGGAATGAATGAATTCACGATCAAAGCCATTCACACTTGTTGTAGCTTGGTCATTTCAACTCTTCAAATACGTAACTTAGAACTCTAACAAGCTTTACTTGGTGAGCAAGTTTTCTATCAATATAACTCGAAGTGTTTTGGATCACATTCGATAATACTTAGACTATAATGTGAGTACAATTACATCTCAAGAAGGTGACATAGAATCAACTAATGGAGTTATACTACAAGAATTGATCGAACCCTTTGACTTTAAAAGAATACGTGTACTTAGATTATAAGATTAAAGCTTTTGTTGTGGAACGTTGGAATGAATGAATTCACGATCAAAGCCATTCACACTTGTTGTAGCTTGGTCATTTCAACTCTTCAAATACGTAACTTAGAACTCTAACAAGCTTTACTTGGTGAGCAAGTTTTCTATCAATATAACTCGAAGTGTTTTGGATCACATTCGATAATACTTAGACTATAATGTGAGTACAATTACATCTCAAGAAGGTGACATAGAATCAACTAATGGAGTTATACTACAAGAATTGATCGAACCCTTTGACTTTAAAAGAATACGTGTACTTAGATTATAAGATTAAAGCTTTTGTTGTGGAACGTTGGAATGAATGAATTCACGATCAAAGCCATTCACACTTGTTGTAGCTTGGTCATTTCAACTCTTCAAATACGTAACTTAGAACTCTAACAAGCTTTACTTGGTGAGCAAGTTTTCTATCAATATAACTCGAAGTGTTTTGGATCACATTCGATAATACTTAGACTATAATGTGAGTACAATTACATCTCAAGAAGGTGACATAGAATCAACTAATGGAGTTATACTACAAGAATTGATCGAACCCTTTGACTTTAAAAGAATACGTGTACTTAGATTATAAGATTAAAGCTTTTGTTGTGGAACGTTGGAATGAATGAATTCACGATCAAAGCCATTCACACTTGTTGTAGCTTGGTCATTTCAACTCTTCAAATACGTAACTTAGAACTCTAACAAGCTTTACTTGGTGAGCAAGTTTTCTATCAATATAACTCGAAGTGTTTTGGATCACATTCGATAATACTTAGACTATAATGTGAGTACAATTACATCTCAAGAAGGTGACATAGAATCAACTAATGGAGTTATACTACAAGAATTGATCGAACCCTTTGACTTTAAAAGAATACGTGTACTTAGATTATAAGATTAAAGCTTTTGTTGTGGAACGTTGGAATGAATGAATTCACGATCAAAGCCATTCACACTTGTTGTAGCTTGGTCATTTCAACTCTTCAAATACGTAACTTAGAACTCTAACAAGCTTTACTTGGTGAGCAAGTTTTCTATCAATATAACTCGAAGTGTTTTGGATCACATTCGATAATACTTAGACTATAATGTGAGTACAATTACATCTCAAGAAGGTGACATAGAATCAACTAATGGAGTTATACTACAAGAATTGATCGAACCCTTTGACTTTAAAAGAATACGTGTACTTAGATTATAAGATTAAAGCTTTTGTTGTGGAACGTTGGAATGAATGAATTCACGATCAAAGCCATTCACACTTGTTGTAGCTTGGTCATTTCAACTCTTCAAATACGTAACTTAGAACTCTAACAAGCTTTACTTGGTGAGCAAGTTTTCTATCAATATAACTCGAAGTGTTTTGGATCACATTCGATAATACTTAGACTATAATGTGAGTACAATTACATCTCAAGAAGGTGACATAGAATCAACTAATGGAGTTATACTACAAGAATTGATCGAACCCTTTGACTTTAAAAGAATACGTGTACTTAGATTATAAGATTAAAGCTTTTGTTGTGGAACGTTGGAATGAATGAATTCACGATCAAAGCCATTCACACTTGTTGTAGCTTGGTCATTTCAACTCTTCAAATACGTAACTTAGAACTCTAACAAGCTTTACTTGGTGAGCAAGTTTTCTATCAATATAACTCGAAGTGTTTTGGATCACATTCGATAATACTTAGACTATAATGTGAGTACAATTACATCTCAAGAAGGTGACATAGAATCAACTAATGGAGTTATACTACAAGAATTGATCGAACCCTTTGACTTTAAAAGAATACGTGTACTTAGATTATAAGATTAAAGCTTTTGTTGTGGAACGTTGGAATGAATGAATTCACGATCAAAGCCATTCACACTTGTTGTAGCTTGGTCATTTCAACTCTTCAAATACGTAACTTAGAACTCTAACAAGCTTTACTTGGTGAGCAAGTTTTCTATCAATATAACTCGAAGTGTTTTGGATCACATTCGATAATACTTAGACTATAATGTGAGTACAATTACATCTCAAGAAGGTGACATAGAATCAACTAATGGAGTTATACTACAAGAATTGATCGAACCCTTTGACTTTAAAAGAATACGTGTACTTAGATTATAAGATTAAAGCTTTTGTTGTGGAACGTTGGAATGAATGAATTCACGATCAAAGCCATTCACACTTGTTGTAGCTTGGTCATTTCAACTCTTCAAATACGTAACTTAGAACTCTAACAAGCTTTACTTGGTGAGCAAGTTTTCTATCAATATAACTCGAAGTGTTTTGGATCACATTCGATAATACTTAGACTATAATGTGAGTACAATTACATCTCAAGAAGGTGACATAGAATCAACTAATGGAGTTATACTACAAGAATTGATCGAACCCTTTGACTTTAAAAGAATACGTGTACTTAGATTATAAGATTAAAGCTTTTGTTGTGGAACGTTGGAATGAATGAATTCACGATCAAAGCCATTCACACTTGTTGTAGCTTGGTCATTTCAACTCTTCAAATACGTAACTTAGAACTCTAACAAGCTTTACTTGGTGAGCAAGTTTTCTATCAATATAACTCGAAGTGTTTTGGATCACATTCGATAATACTTAGACTATAATGTGAGTACAATTACATCTCAAGAAGGTGACATAGAATCAACTAATGGAGTTATACTACAAGAATTGATCGAACCCTTTGACTTTAAAAGAATACGTGTACTTAGATTATAAGATTAAAGCTTTTGTTGTGGAACGTTGGAATGAATGAATTCACGATCAAAGCCATTCACACTTGTTGTAGCTTGGTCATTTCAACTCTTCAAATACGTAACTTAGAACTCTAACAAGCTTTACTTGGTGAGCAAGTTTTCTATCAATATAACTCGAAGTGTTTTGGATCACATTCGATAATACTTAGACTATAATGTGAGTACAATTACATCTCAAGAAGGTGACATAGAATCAACTAATGGAGTTATACTACAAGAATTGATCGAACCCTTTGACTTTAAAAGAATACGTGTACTTAGATTATAAGATTAAAGCTTTTGTTGTGGAACGTTGGAATGAATGAATTCACGATCAAAGCCATTCACACTTGTTGTAGCTTGGTCATTTCAACTCTTCAAATACGTAACTTAGAACTCTAACAAGCTTTACTTGGTGAGCAAGTTTTCTATCAATATAACTCGAAGTGTTTTGGATCACATTCGATAATACTTAGACTATAATGTGAGTACAATTACATCTCAAGAAGGTGACATAGAATCAACTAATGGAGTTATACTACAAGAATTGATCGAACCCTTTGACTTTAAAAGAATACGTGTACTTAGATTATAAGATTAAAGCTTTTGTTGTGGAACGTTGGAATGAATGAATTCACGATCAAAGCCATTCACACTTGTTGTAGCTTGGTCATTTCAACTCTTCAAATACGTAACTTAGAACTCTAACAAGCTTTACTTGGTGAGCAAGTTTTCTATCAATATAACTCGAAGTGTTTTGGATCACATTCGATAATACTTAGACTATAATGTGAGTACAATTACATCTCAAGAAGGTGACATAGAATCAACTAATGGAGTTATACTACAAGAATTGATCGAACCCTTTGACTTTAAAAGAATACGTGTACTTAGATTATAAGATTAAAGCTTTTGTTGTGGAACGTTGGAATGAATGAATTCACGATCAAAGCCATTCACACTTGTTGTAGCTTGGTCATTTCAACTCTTCAAATACGTAACTTAGAACTCTAACAAGCTTTACTTGGTGAGCAAGTTTTCTATCAATATAACTCGAAGTGTTTTGGATCACATTCGATAATACTTAGACTATAATGTGAGTACAATTACATCTCAAGAAGGTGACATAGAATCAACTAATGGAGTTATACTACAAGAATTGATCGAACCCTTTGACTTTAAAAGAATACGTGTACTTAGATTATAAGATTAAAGCTTTTGTTGTGGAACGTTGGAATGAATGAATTCACGATCAAAGCCATTCACACTTGTTGTAGCTTGGTCATTTCAACTCTTCAAATACGTAACTTAGAACTCTAACAAGCTTTACTTGGTGAGCAAGTTTTCTATCAATATAACTCGAAGTGTTTTGGATCACATTCGATAATACTTAGACTATAATGTGAGTACAATTACATCTCAAGAAGGTGACATAGAATCAACTAATGGAGTTATACTACAAGAATTGATCGAACCCTTTGACTTTAAAAGAATACGTGTACTTAGATTATAAGATTAAAGCTTTTGTTGTGGAACGTTGGAATGAATGAATTCACGATCAAAGCCATTCACACTTGTTGTAGCTTGGTCATTTCAACTCTTCAAATACGTAACTTAGAACTCTAACAAGCTTTACTTGGTGAGCAAGTTTTCTATCAATATAACTCGAAGTGTTTTGGATCACATTCGATAATACTTAGACTATAATGTGAGTACAATTACATCTCAAGAAGGTGACATAGAATCAACTAATGGAGTTATACTACAAGAATTGATCGAACCCTTTGACTTTAAAAGAATACGTGTACTTAGATTATAAGATTAAAGCTTTTGTTGTGGAACGTTGGAATGAATGAATTCACGATCAAAGCCATTCACACTTGTTGTAGCTTGGTCATTTCAACTCTTCAAATACGTAACTTAGAACTCTAACAAGCTTTACTTGGTGAGCAAGTTTTCTATCAATATAACTCGAAGTGTTTTGGATCACATTCGATAATACTTAGACTATAATGTGAGTACAATTACATCTCAAGAAGGTGACATAGAATCAACTAATGGAGTTATACTACAAGAATTGATCGAACCCTTTGACTTTAAAAGAATACGTGTACTTAGATTATAAGATTAAAGCTTTTGTTGTGGAACGTTGGAATGAATGAATTCACGATCAAAGCCATTCACACTTGTTGTAGCTTGGTCATTTCAACTCTTCAAATACGTAACTTAGAACTCTAACAAGCTTTACTTGGTGAGCAAGTTTTCTATCAATATAACTCGAAGTGTTTTGGATCACATTCGATAATACTTAGACTATAATGTGAGTACAATTACATCTCAAGAAGGTGACATAGAATCAACTAATGGAGTTATACTACAAGAATTGATCGAACCCTTTGACTTTAAAAGAATACGTGTACTTAGATTATAAGATTAAAGCTTTTGTTGTGGAACGTTGGAATGAATGAATTCACGATCAAAGCCATTCACACTTGTTGTAGCTTGGTCATTTCAACTCTTCAAATACGTAACTTAGAACTCTAACAAGCTTTACTTGGTGAGCAAGTTTTCTATCAATATAACTCGAAGTGTTTTGGATCACATTCGATAATACTTAGACTATAATGTGAGTACAATTACATCTCAAGAAGGTGACATAGAATCAACTAATGGAGTTATACTACAAGAATTGATCGAACCCTTTGACTTTAAAAGAATACGTGTACTTAGATTATAAGATTAAAGCTTTTGTTGTGGAACGTTGGAATGAATGAATTCACGATCAAAGCCATTCACACTTGTTGTAGCTTGGTCATTTCAACTCTTCAAATACGTAACTTAGAACTCTAACAAGCTTTACTTGGTGAGCAAGTTTTCTATCAATATAACTCGAAGTGTTTTGGATCACATTCGATAATACTTAGACTATAATGTGAGTACAATTACATCTCAAGAAGGTGACATAGAATCAACTAATGGAGTTATACTACAAGAATTGATCGAACCCTTTGACTTTAAAAGAATACGTGTACTTAGATTATAAGATTAAAGCTTTTGTTGTGGAACGTTGGAATGAATGAATTCACGATCAAAGCCATTCACACTTGTTGTAGCTTGGTCATTTCAACTCTTCAAATACGTAACTTAGAACTCTAACAAGCTTTACTTGGTGAGCAAGTTTTCTATCAATATAACTCGAAGTGTTTTGGATCACATTCGATAATACTTAGACTATAATGTGAGTACAATTACATCTCAAGAAGGTGACATAGAATCAACTAATGGAGTTATACTACAAGAATTGATCGAACCCTTTGACTTTAAAAGAATACGTGTACTTAGATTATAAGATTAAAGCTTTTGTTGTGGAACGTTGGAATGAATGAATTCACGATCAAAGCCATTCACACTTGTTGTAGCTTGGTCATTTCAACTCTTCAAATACGTAACTTAGAACTCTAACAAGCTTTACTTGGTGAGCAAGTTTTCTATCAATATAACTCGAAGTGTTTTGGATCACATTCGATAATACTTAGACTATAATGTGAGTACAATTACATCTCAAGAAGGTGACATAGAATCAACTAATGGAGTTATACTACAAGAATTGATCGAACCCTTTGACTTTAAAAGAATACGTGTACTTAGATTATAAGATTAAAGCTTTTGTTGTGGAACGTTGGAATGAATGAATTCACGATCAAAGCCATTCACACTTGTTGTAGCTTGGTCATTTCAACTCTTCAAATACGTAACTTAGAACTCTAACAAGCTTTACTTGGTGAGCAAGTTTTCTATCAATATAACTCGAAGTGTTTTGGATCACATTCGATAATACTTAGACTATAATGTGAGTACAATTACATCTCAAGAAGGTGACATAGAATCAACTAATGGAGTTATACTACAAGAATTGATCGAACCCTTTGACTTTAAAAGAATACGTGTACTTAGATTATAAGATTAAAGCTTTTGTTGTGGAACGTTGGAATGAATGAATTCACGATCAAAGCCATTCACACTTGTTGTAGCTTGGTCATTTCAACTCTTCAAATACGTAACTTAGAACTCTAACAAGCTTTACTTGGTGAGCAAGTTTTCTATCAATATAACTCGAAGTGTTTTGGATCACATTCGATAATACTTAGACTATAATGTGAGTACAATTACATCTCAAGAAGGTGACATAGAATCAACTAATGGAGTTATACTACAAGAATTGATCGAACCCTTTGACTTTAAAAGAATACGTGTACTTAGATTATAAGATTAAAGCTTTTGTTGTGGAACGTTGGAATGAATGAATTCACGATCAAAGCCATTCACACTTGTTGTAGCTTGGTCATTTCAACTCTTCAAATACGTAACTTAGAACTCTAACAAGCTTTACTTGGTGAGCAAGTTTTCTATCAATATAACTCGAAGTGTTTTGGATCACATTCGATAATACTTAGACTATAATGTGAGTACAATTACATCTCAAGAAGGTGACATAGAATCAACTAATGGAGTTATACTACAAGAATTGATCGAACCCTTTGACTTTAAAAGAATACGTGTACTTAGATTATAAGATTAAAGCTTTTGTTGTGGAACGTTGGAATGAATGAATTCACGATCAAAGCCATTCACACTTGTTGTAGCTTGGTCATTTCAACTCTTCAAATACGTAACTTAGAACTCTAACAAGCTTTACTTGGTGAGCAAGTTTTCTATCAATATAACTCGAAGTGTTTTGGATCACATTCGATAATACTTAGACTATAATGTGAGTACAATTACATCTCAAGAAGGTGACATAGAATCAACTAATGGAGTTATACTACAAGAATTGATCGAACCCTTTGACTTTAAAAGAATACGTGTACTTAGATTATAAGATTAAAGCTTTTGTTGTGGAACGTTGGAATGAATGAATTCACGATCAAAGCCATTCACACTTGTTGTAGCTTGGTCATTTCAACTCTTCAAATACGTAACTTAGAACTCTAACAAGCTTTACTTGGTGAGCAAGTTTTCTATCAATATAACTCGAAGTGTTTTGGATCACATTCGATAATACTTAGACTATAATGTGAGTACAATTACATCTCAAGAAGGTGACATAGAATCAACTAATGGAGTTATACTACAAGAATTGATCGAACCCTTTGACTTTAAAAGAATACGTGTACTTAGATTATAAGATTAAAGCTTTTGTTGTGGAACGTTGGAATGAATGAATTCACGATCAAAGCCATTCACACTTGTTGTAGCTTGGTCATTTCAACTCTTCAAATACGTAACTTAGAACTCTAACAAGCTTTACTTGGTGAGCAAGTTTTCTATCAATATAACTCGAAGTGTTTTGGATCACATTCGATAATACTTAGACTATAATGTGAGTACAATTACATCTCAAGAAGGTGACATAGAATCAACTAATGGAGTTATACTACAAGAATTGATCGAACCCTTTGACTTTAAAAGAATACGTGTACTTAGATTATAAGATTAAAGCTTTTGTTGTGGAACGTTGGAATGAATGAATTCACGATCAAAGCCATTCACACTTGTTGTAGCTTGGTCATTTCAACTCTTCAAATACGTAACTTAGAACTCTAACAAGCTTTACTTGGTGAGCAAGTTTTCTATCAATATAACTCGAAGTGTTTTGGATCACATTCGATAATACTTAGACTATAATGTGAGTACAATTACATCTCAAGAAGGTGACATAGAATCAACTAATGGAGTTATACTACAAGAATTGATCGAACCCTTTGACTTTAAAAGAATACGTGTACTTAGATTATAAGATTAAAGCTTTTGTTGTGGAACGTTGGAATGAATGAATTCACGATCAAAGCCATTCACACTTGTTGTAGCTTGGTCATTTCAACTCTTCAAATACGTAACTTAGAACTCTAACAAGCTTTACTTGGTGAGCAAGTTTTCTATCAATATAACTCGAAGTGTTTTGGATCACATTCGATAATACTTAGACTATAATGTGAGTACAATTACATCTCAAGAAGGTGACATAGAATCAACTAATGGAGTTATACTACAAGAATTGATCGAACCCTTTGACTTTAAAAGAATACGTGTACTTAGATTATAAGATTAAAGCTTTTGTTGTGGAACGTTGGAATGAATGAATTCACGATCAAAGCCATTCACACTTGTTGTAGCTTGGTCATTTCAACTCTTCAAATACGTAACTTAGAACTCTAACAAGCTTTACTTGGTGAGCAAGTTTTCTATCAATATAACTCGAAGTGTTTTGGATCACATTCGATAATACTTAGACTATAATGTGAGTACAATTACATCTCAAGAAGGTGACATAGAATCAACTAATGGAGTTATACTACAAGAATTGATCGAACCCTTTGACTTTAAAAGAATACGTGTACTTAGATTATAAGATTAAAGCTTTTGTTGTGGAACGTTGGAATGAATGAATTCACGATCAAAGCCATTCACACTTGTTGTAGCTTGGTCATTTCAACTCTTCAAATACGTAACTTAGAACTCTAACAAGCTTTACTTGGTGAGCAAGTTTTCTATCAATATAACTCGAAGTGTTTTGGATCACATTCGATAATACTTAGACTATAATGTGAGTACAATTACATCTCAAGAAGGTGACATAGAATCAACTAATGGAGTTATACTACAAGAATTGATCGAACCCTTTGACTTTAAAAGAATACGTGTACTTAGATTATAAGATTAAAGCTTTTGTTGTGGAACGTTGGAATGAATGAATTCACGATCAAAGCCATTCACACTTGTTGTAGCTTGGTCATTTCAACTCTTCAAATACGTAACTTAGAACTCTAACAAGCTTTACTTGGTGAGCAAGTTTTCTATCAATATAACTCGAAGTGTTTTGGATCACATTCGATAATACTTAGACTATAATGTGAGTACAATTACATCTCAAGAAGGTGACATAGAATCAACTAATGGAGTTATACTACAAGAATTGATCGAACCCTTTGACTTTAAAAGAATACGTGTACTTAGATTATAAGATTAAAGCTTTTGTTGTGGAACGTTGGAATGAATGAATTCACGATCAAAGCCATTCACACTTGTTGTAGCTTGGTCATTTCAACTCTTCAAATACGTAACTTAGAACTCTAACAAGCTTTACTTGGTGAGCAAGTTTTCTATCAATATAACTCGAAGTGTTTTGGATCACATTCGATAATACTTAGACTATAATGTGAGTACAATTACATCTCAAGAAGGTGACATAGAATCAACTAATGGAGTTATACTACAAGAATTGATCGAACCCTTTGACTTTAAAAGAATACGTGTACTTAGATTATAAGATTAAAGCTTTTGTTGTGGAACGTTGGAATGAATGAATTCACGATCAAAGCCATTCACACTTGTTGTAGCTTGGTCATTTCAACTCTTCAAATACGTAACTTAGAACTCTAACAAGCTTTACTTGGTGAGCAAGTTTTCTATCAATATAACTCGAAGTGTTTTGGATCACATTCGATAATACTTAGACTATAATGTGAGTACAATTACATCTCAAGAAGGTGACATAGAATCAACTAATGGAGTTATACTACAAGAATTGATCGAACCCTTTGACTTTAAAAGAATACGTGTACTTAGATTATAAGATTAAAGCTTTTGTTGTGGAACGTTGGAATGAATGAATTCACGATCAAAGCCATTCACACTTGTTGTAGCTTGGTCATTTCAACTCTTCAAATACGTAACTTAGAACTCTAACAAGCTTTACTTGGTGAGCAAGTTTTCTATCAATATAACTCGAAGTGTTTTGGATCACATTCGATAATACTTAGACTATAATGTGAGTACAATTACATCTCAAGAAGGTGACATAGAATCAACTAATGGAGTTATACTACAAGAATTGATCGAACCCTTTGACTTTAAAAGAATACGTGTACTTAGATTATAAGATTAAAGCTTTTGTTGTGGAACGTTGGAATGAATGAATTCACGATCAAAGCCATTCACACTTGTTGTAGCTTGGTCATTTCAACTCTTCAAATACGTAACTTAGAACTCTAACAAGCTTTACTTGGTGAGCAAGTTTTCTATCAATATAACTCGAAGTGTTTTGGATCACATTCGATAATACTTAGACTATAATGTGAGTACAATTACATCTCAAGAAGGTGACATAGAATCAACTAATGGAGTTATACTACAAGAATTGATCGAACCCTTTGACTTTAAAAGAATACGTGTACTTAGATTATAAGATTAAAGCTTTTGTTGTGGAACGTTGGAATGAATGAATTCACGATCAAAGCCATTCACACTTGTTGTAGCTTGGTCATTTCAACTCTTCAAATACGTAACTTAGAACTCTAACAAGCTTTACTTGGTGAGCAAGTTTTCTATCAATATAACTCGAAGTGTTTTGGATCACATTCGATAATACTTAGACTATAATGTGAGTACAATTACATCTCAAGAAGGTGACATAGAATCAACTAATGGAGTTATACTACAAGAATTGATCGAACCCTTTGACTTTAAAAGAATACGTGTACTTAGATTATAAGATTAAAGCTTTTGTTGTGGAACGTTGGAATGAATGAATTCACGATCAAAGCCATTCACACTTGTTGTAGCTTGGTCATTTCAACTCTTCAAATACGTAACTTAGAACTCTAACAAGCTTTACTTGGTGAGCAAGTTTTCTATCAATATAACTCGAAGTGTTTTGGATCACATTCGATAATACTTAGACTATAATGTGAGTACAATTACATCTCAAGAAGGTGACATAGAATCAACTAATGGAGTTATACTACAAGAATTGATCGAACCCTTTGACTTTAAAAGAATACGTGTACTTAGATTATAAGATTAAAGCTTTTGTTGTGGAACGTTGGAATGAATGAATTCACGATCAAAGCCATTCACACTTGTTGTAGCTTGGTCATTTCAACTCTTCAAATACGTAACTTAGAACTCTAACAAGCTTTACTTGGTGAGCAAGTTTTCTATCAATATAACTCGAAGTGTTTTGGATCACATTCGATAATACTTAGACTATAATGTGAGTACAATTACATCTCAAGAAGGTGACATAGAATCAACTAATGGAGTTATACTACAAGAATTGATCGAACCCTTTGACTTTAAAAGAATACGTGTACTTAGATTATAAGATTAAAGCTTTTGTTGTGGAACGTTGGAATGAATGAATTCACGATCAAAGCCATTCACACTTGTTGTAGCTTGGTCATTTCAACTCTTCAAATACGTAACTTAGAACTCTAACAAGCTTTACTTGGTGAGCAAGTTTTCTATCAATATAACTCGAAGTGTTTTGGATCACATTCGATAATACTTAGACTATAATGTGAGTACAATTACATCTCAAGAAGGTGACATAGAATCAACTAATGGAGTTATACTACAAGAATTGATCGAACCCTTTGACTTTAAAAGAATACGTGTACTTAGATTATAAGATTAAAGCTTTTGTTGTGGAACGTTGGAATGAATGAATTCACGATCAAAGCCATTCACACTTGTTGTAGCTTGGTCATTTCAACTCTTCAAATACGTAACTTAGAACTCTAACAAGCTTTACTTGGTGAGCAAGTTTTCTATCAATATAACTCGAAGTGTTTTGGATCACATTCGATAATACTTAGACTATAATGTGAGTACAATTACATCTCAAGAAGGTGACATAGAATCAACTAATGGAGTTATACTACAAGAATTGATCGAACCCTTTGACTTTAAAAGAATACGTGTACTTAGATTATAAGATTAAAGCTTTTGTTGTGGAACGTTGGAATGAATGAATTCACGATCAAAGCCATTCACACTTGTTGTAGCTTGGTCATTTCAACTCTTCAAATACGTAACTTAGAACTCTAACAAGCTTTACTTGGTGAGCAAGTTTTCTATCAATATAACTCGAAGTGTTTTGGATCACATTCGATAATACTTAGACTATAATGTGAGTACAATTACATCTCAAGAAGGTGACATAGAATCAACTAATGGAGTTATACTACAAGAATTGATCGAACCCTTTGACTTTAAAAGAATACGTGTACTTAGATTATAAGATTAAAGCTTTTGTTGTGGAACGTTGGAATGAATGAATTCACGATCAAAGCCATTCACACTTGTTGTAGCTTGGTCATTTCAACTCTTCAAATACGTAACTTAGAACTCTAACAAGCTTTACTTGGTGAGCAAGTTTTCTATCAATATAACTCGAAGTGTTTTGGATCACATTCGATAATACTTAGACTATAATGTGAGTACAATTACATCTCAAGAAGGTGACATAGAATCAACTAATGGAGTTATACTACAAGAATTGATCGAACCCTTTGACTTTAAAAGAATACGTGTACTTAGATTATAAGATTAAAGCTTTTGTTGTGGAACGTTGGAATGAATGAATTCACGATCAAAGCCATTCACACTTGTTGTAGCTTGGTCATTTCAACTCTTCAAATACGTAACTTAGAACTCTAACAAGCTTTACTTGGTGAGCAAGTTTTCTATCAATATAACTCGAAGTGTTTTGGATCACATTCGATAATACTTAGACTATAATGTGAGTACAATTACATCTCAAGAAGGTGACATAGAATCAACTAATGGAGTTATACTACAAGAATTGATCGAACCCTTTGACTTTAAAAGAATACGTGTACTTAGATTATAAGATTAAAGCTTTTGTTGTGGAACGTTGGAATGAATGAATTCACGATCAAAGCCATTCACACTTGTTGTAGCTTGGTCATTTCAACTCTTCAAATACGTAACTTAGAACTCTAACAAGCTTTACTTGGTGAGCAAGTTTTCTATCAATATAACTCGAAGTGTTTTGGATCACATTCGATAATACTTAGACTATAATGTGAGTACAATTACATCTCAAGAAGGTGACATAGAATCAACTAATGGAGTTATACTACAAGAATTGATCGAACCCTTTGACTTTAAAAGAATACGTGTACTTAGATTATAAGATTAAAGCTTTTGTTGTGGAACGTTGGAATGAATGAATTCACGATCAAAGCCATTCACACTTGTTGTAGCTTGGTCATTTCAACTCTTCAAATACGTAACTTAGAACTCTAACAAGCTTTACTTGGTGAGCAAGTTTTCTATCAATATAACTCGAAGTGTTTTGGATCACATTCGATAATACTTAGACTATAATGTGAGTACAATTACATCTCAAGAAGGTGACATAGAATCAACTAATGGAGTTATACTACAAGAATTGATCGAACCCTTTGACTTTAAAAGAATACGTGTACTTAGATTATAAGATTAAAGCTTTTGTTGTGGAACGTTGGAATGAATGAATTCACGATCAAAGCCATTCACACTTGTTGTAGCTTGGTCATTTCAACTCTTCAAATACGTAACTTAGAACTCTAACAAGCTTTACTTGGTGAGCAAGTTTTCTATCAATATAACTCGAAGTGTTTTGGATCACATTCGATAATACTTAGACTATAATGTGAGTACAATTACATCTCAAGAAGGTGACATAGAATCAACTAATGGAGTTATACTACAAGAATTGATCGAACCCTTTGACTTTAAAAGAATACGTGTACTTAGATTATAAGATTAAAGCTTTTGTTGTGGAACGTTGGAATGAATGAATTCACGATCAAAGCCATTCACACTTGTTGTAGCTTGGTCATTTCAACTCTTCAAATACGTAACTTAGAACTCTAACAAGCTTTACTTGGTGAGCAAGTTTTCTATCAATATAACTCGAAGTGTTTTGGATCACATTCGATAATACTTAGACTATAATGTGAGTACAATTACATCTCAAGAAGGTGACATAGAATCAACTAATGGAGTTATACTACAAGAATTGATCGAACCCTTTGACTTTAAAAGAATACGTGTACTTAGATTATAAGATTAAAGCTTTTGTTGTGGAACGTTGGAATGAATGAATTCACGATCAAAGCCATTCACACTTGTTGTAGCTTGGTCATTTCAACTCTTCAAATACGTAACTTAGAACTCTAACAAGCTTTACTTGGTGAGCAAGTTTTCTATCAATATAACTCGAAGTGTTTTGGATCACATTCGATAATACTTAGACTATAATGTGAGTACAATTACATCTCAAGAAGGTGACATAGAATCAACTAATGGAGTTATACTACAAGAATTGATCGAACCCTTTGACTTTAAAAGAATACGTGTACTTAGATTATAAGATTAAAGCTTTTGTTGTGGAACGTTGGAATGAATGAATTCACGATCAAAGCCATTCACACTTGTTGTAGCTTGGTCATTTCAACTCTTCAAATACGTAACTTAGAACTCTAACAAGCTTTACTTGGTGAGCAAGTTTTCTATCAATATAACTCGAAGTGTTTTGGATCACATTCGATAATACTTAGACTATAATGTGAGTACAATTACATCTCAAGAAGGTGACATAGAATCAACTAATGGAGTTATACTACAAGAATTGATCGAACCCTTTGACTTTAAAAGAATACGTGTACTTAGATTATAAGATTAAAGCTTTTGTTGTGGAACGTTGGAATGAATGAATTCACGATCAAAGCCATTCACACTTGTTGTAGCTTGGTCATTTCAACTCTTCAAATACGTAACTTAGAACTCTAACAAGCTTTACTTGGTGAGCAAGTTTTCTATCAATATAACTCGAAGTGTTTTGGATCACATTCGATAATACTTAGACTATAATGTGAGTACAATTACATCTCAAGAAGGTGACATAGAATCAACTAATGGAGTTATACTACAAGAATTGATCGAACCCTTTGACTTTAAAAGAATACGTGTACTTAGATTATAAGATTAAAGCTTTTGTTGTGGAACGTTGGAATGAATGAATTCACGATCAAAGCCATTCACACTTGTTGTAGCTTGGTCATTTCAACTCTTCAAATACGTAACTTAGAACTCTAACAAGCTTTACTTGGTGAGCAAGTTTTCTATCAATATAACTCGAAGTGTTTTGGATCACATTCGATAATACTTAGACTATAATGTGAGTACAATTACATCTCAAGAAGGTGACATAGAATCAACTAATGGAGTTATACTACAAGAATTGATCGAACCCTTTGACTTTAAAAGAATACGTGTACTTAGATTATAAGATTAAAGCTTTTGTTGTGGAACGTTGGAATGAATGAATTCACGATCAAAGCCATTCACACTTGTTGTAGCTTGGTCATTTCAACTCTTCAAATACGTAACTTAGAACTCTAACAAGCTTTACTTGGTGAGCAAGTTTTCTATCAATATAACTCGAAGTGTTTTGGATCACATTCGATAATACTTAGACTATAATGTGAGTACAATTACATCTCAAGAAGGTGACATAGAATCAACTAATGGAGTTATACTACAAGAATTGATCGAACCCTTTGACTTTAAAAGAATACGTGTACTTAGATTATAAGATTAAAGCTTTTGTTGTGGAACGTTGGAATGAATGAATTCACGATCAAAGCCATTCACACTTGTTGTAGCTTGGTCATTTCAACTCTTCAAATACGTAACTTAGAACTCTAACAAGCTTTACTTGGTGAGCAAGTTTTCTATCAATATAACTCGAAGTGTTTTGGATCACATTCGATAATACTTAGACTATAATGTGAGTACAATTACATCTCAAGAAGGTGACATAGAATCAACTAATGGAGTTATACTACAAGAATTGATCGAACCCTTTGACTTTAAAAGAATACGTGTACTTAGATTATAAGATTAAAGCTTTTGTTGTGGAACGTTGGAATGAATGAATTCACGATCAAAGCCATTCACACTTGTTGTAGCTTGGTCATTTCAACTCTTCAAATACGTAACTTAGAACTCTAACAAGCTTTACTTGGTGAGCAAGTTTTCTATCAATATAACTCGAAGTGTTTTGGATCACATTCGATAATACTTAGACTATAATGTGAGTACAATTACATCTCAAGAAGGTGACATAGAATCAACTAATGGAGTTATACTACAAGAATTGATCGAACCCTTTGACTTTAAAAGAATACGTGTACTTAGATTATAAGATTAAAGCTTTTGTTGTGGAACGTTGGAATGAATGAATTCACGATCAAAGCCATTCACACTTGTTGTAGCTTGGTCATTTCAACTCTTCAAATACGTAACTTAGAACTCTAACAAGCTTTACTTGGTGAGCAAGTTTTCTATCAATATAACTCGAAGTGTTTTGGATCACATTCGATAATACTTAGACTATAATGTGAGTACAATTACATCTCAAGAAGGTGACATAGAACAACTAGGAGTTATACTACAAGAATTG
>JACJVH010000105.1:0-25000 GCA_028654395.1 Scutellaria barbata
CGCCGCGCATCGGTCAGTGTGCGCGCCCGACGCGTCGAACTCGACCGGTGGGCCGAGCCGTGCACGCATCGGTGTCGCTGGGGGTCCTGTCCCAACCGACAAGACGAACCCCCGAGGCAAAGGGCAGTCTTAACAGATCGCAGCGTGTTAACTGCTCTGCCGAGTACAACACCCCGCCCGGTACTTAAGTCGTCTGCAGACGATTCCGAGACCCCACATCGTTTGCCGCGGGATCACCGCGTTCACCGTTGATGCGCCGCCAGCGGGCCCGAGAGACCGCGCGGCGGCGATTCCGGCCCGTCGTGGACCCGAAGGTCCGTGCTTTGACGCCTTCCCGACGTGTACGGGGTCCTCCTCCGCCGTACGGACGATCGTTTTCCCGAGACGGGCCCGAAAGCCCGCCCGGCTGTTTTCTCCAGAGTGGATACGGCCTTAGAGGCGTTCAGGCGTAATCCAACGGATGGTAGCCTCGCACCAACGCCCGCTCGGGCGAGTGCGAACCAAATGTCCGAACCTGCCGTTCCTCTCGTACTGGGCAGGATTACTATCGTAACGACTGCCGCCGTAAAGGCGGTTTCGATCGCGTGCGACGTGCATCAGTAGGTAAAACTAACCTGTCTCACGACGGTCTAAACCCAGCTCACGTTCCCTTAAGCGGGTGAACAATCCGACGCTTGGCGAATTTTGCTTCGCAATGATAGGAAGAGCCGACATCGAAGGATCAAAAAGCGACGTCGCTATGAACGCTTGGCCGCCACAAGCCAGTTATCCCTGTGGTTAACTTTTCTGACACCTCTCGCTGAAAACTCTTCAGCGGACGAGAGGATCGAGAGGCCGATGCTTTCGCAGTCCCTACGCGTACTGAGCGTCCGGGATCAAGCCAGCATTTGCCCTTTTGCTCTACGCGAGGTTTCCGTCCTCGCTGAGCTGGCCTTAGGACACCTGCGTTATTTTTTGACAGATGTACCGCCCCAGTCAAACTCCCACCTGGCGGTGTCCTCGGAATACGGATCGCACCAGGGCCCGGGCCCGGGAAACGCCGCGCACGCGGACGGCGGCTTTTGACGGCCGGCCGCACGCGCACGGACGCGGTCCGCGGTTTGACGCCCGGAGCCCTCGGCTGGTGCTTAACGCTACCGGAATATCAACCGCGGCCCGGCACGAACGGGCACAGGCCGACGGCACGGCGACCGCGCCGCGCGCCGGTCGCACGCCGGACGAACCGACGGCGAGCCGACGACGCGACGGGACGACGGCCGACGGCCGGACGCACCCGCGGCCGGAACCGCGCGTTCGCTCTACCGAGTAAGTGGGGAAACGATGCGAGTAGTGGTATTTCAAGGTCGACGGGGAGACGGACGGCCGAAACCGCCGCCTGGACCCCCGACTCCCACTTATGCTACACCTCGGCATGTCTCCGAACAATGCCAGATTAGAGTCAAGCTCAACAGGTTGACCGAAAGTTCAATTCCCGGCACTTCACCCGGGTATAGTGGCCCTCCCACGGGCCACCATAATTAGTGTATTTTGTATGCATGTGTGAGTGAGGCCCGTCAGAAGGACACGTTTTGTACCCGTGAGCAGGACTATGGTTGAATTATGCGGAGACTCTCCGACGGGGACATGGACTTTGACAAATTTTTTCCACGTGACTCGCTGACGGGGACACGGCCTTAATCCCTAGTCCCTCTGATGGGGACATGGATTTTTTTTTTTTTTTCACGAGACTCGCTGACGGGGACATGGCATTTAATATTTTCGAAACCCAAGTTCTGATGAAGGGGACATGGACTTGCGTCAAAATTCAATGCCGACCTGCGTCGGGGAATTTTAAGATTGACACGTGAATACTGACGAGGACATACTCTTCAACATTAGAATTTCGTCGTGCGTCCTTCCATCCTCATTTTCCCCCAGCGTTGTCCCCGTCAGTAGGTCTCCGGCCGAATTTCCCGAGATCGAGGTCCACTGTCGTTGAAAATGTCAAAGTCCATGACCGTCCGTCGAGGACAATTCTGGGGAATTCACCGATTGAAGGGTGACAAGTCGGTGCGTAGCGGTACGGCAACCCACAGACTCGCAGATTGGTGAGGTCGAGACGCTTCAATCTCGAAATTCCCGAACCTGTCCCCGTGAGATTTCGAGAGTGGTTTTCGGACGTCAACTTTGCGAGTTTTCAACGAATGGGTTTGAAACTTTCAAATCTGTAGAAAATCAAAAATAAATCATAAATGTACTGAGGTCGAAACGGATAGGACCAATATTAAACGAGATATCAGGGTTGCAAAAAGTTCAGAGACCATCAGTCGTCAGCTGAGAGTACCGGGGCGTCGGTCCCCTGACCACCCCGACACTTTTGGATTTCACCGTGCGACGTTCCATCCTCATATTCCCCGCAGCGTTGTCCCCGTCAGTAGGTCTCCGGCTGAATTTCCCGAGATCGAGGTCCACTGTCGTTGAAAATGTCAAAGTCCATGACCGTCCGTCGAGGACAATTCTGGGAATTCACCGATTGAAGGGTGACAAGTCGGTGCGTAGCGGTACGGCAACCCACAGACTCGCAGATTGGTGAGGTCGAGACGCTTCAATCTCGAAATTCCCGAACCTTGTCCCGTGAGATTTCGAGAGTGGTTTTCGGACGTCAACTTTGCGAGTTTTCAACGAATGGGTTTGAAACTTTCAAATCTGGTAGAAAATCAAAAATAAATCATAAATGTACTGAGGTCGGAAACGGATAGGACCAATATTAAACGAGATATCAGGGTTGCAAAAAGTTCAGAGACCATCAGTCGTCAGCTGAGAGTACCGGGGCGTCGGTCCCCTGACCACCCGACACTTGGATTTCACCGTGCGACGTTCCATCCTCATATTCCCCGCAGCGTTGTCCCCGTCAGTAGGTCTCCGGCTGAATTTCCCGAGATCGAGGTCCACTGTCGTTGAAAATGTCAAAGTCCATGACCGTCCGTCGAGGACAATTCTGGGGAATTACACCGATTGAAGGGTGACAAGTCGGTGCGTAGCGGTACGGCAACCCACAGACTCGCAGATTGGTGAGGTCGAGACGCTTCAATCTCGAATTCCCGAACCTTGTCCCGTGAGATTTCGAGAGTGGTTTTCGGACGTCAACTTTGCGAGTTTCAACGAATGGGTTTGAAACTTTCAAATCTGGTAGAAAATCAAAAATAAATCATAAATGTACTGAGGTCGGAAACGGATAGGACCAATATTAAACGAGATATCAGGGTTGCAAAAAGTTCAGAGACCATCAGTCGTCAGCTGAGAGTACCGGGCGTCGGTCCGCTGACCACCCGACACTTTGGATTTCACCGTGCGACGTTCCATCCTCATATTCCCCGCAGCGTTGTCCCCGTCAGTAGGTCTCCGGCTGAATTTCCCGAGATCGAGGTCCACTGTCGTTGAAAATGTCAAAGTCCATGACCGTCCGTCGAGGACAATTCTGGGAATTCACCGATTGAAGGGACAAGTCGGTGCGAGCGGACGGCAACCCACAGACTCGCAGATTGGTGAGGTCGAGACGCTTCAATCTCGAAATTCCCGAACTCTGTCCCGTGAGATTTCGAGAGTGGTTTTCGGACGTCAACTTTGCGAGTTTTCAACGAATGGGTTTGAAACTTTCAAATCTGGTAGAAAATCAAAAATAAATCATAAATGTACTGAGGTCGGAAACGGATAGGACCAATATTAAACGAGATATCAGGGTTGCAAAAAGTTCAGAGACCATCAATCGTCAGCTGAGAGTACCGGGGCGTCGGTCCGCTGACCACCCCTACGTTTTGGATTTCGTCGTGCGTCCTTCCATCCTCATTTTCCCCGCAGCGTTGTCTCCGTCAGTAGGTCTCCGGCCGAATTTCCCGAGATCGAGGTCCACTGTCGTGAAAATGTCAAAGTCCATGACCGTCCGTCGAGGACAATTTGGGGAATTCACAGATTGAAGGGTGGTAAGTCGGAGCGTAGCGGTACGGCAACCCACAGACTCGCAGATTGGTGAGAGGTCGAAACGCTTCAATCCCGAAATTCCCGAACCTTGTCCCCGTGAGTCGGTCTTCAAATTTTTATTCAAAATTCGAAAATGGTGTCCCGAACTGCCACAGCCGTCGTCACAGCGCATATAGTCGCAGACCCAGTAGTGTTTCTACCCGCCACCAGAGGGGGACAATTGACCTCACGACGGGGACAGTTTTGACAGCGCTCGTGTCGCTTCCATGGTTTCGTGCAAAATTCGAGTATGGTGTCCCGAACTGCCGCCGCCGTCGTCACAGCGCTATAGTCGCAGACCCAGTAGTGTTTCTACCCGCCACCAGAGGGGGACAATTGACCTCACGACGGGGACAATTTTGACAGCGCTCGTGTCGCTTCCATGGTTTCGTGCAAATTCGAGTATGGTGTCCCGAACTGCCGCCGCCGTCGTCACAGCGCTATAGTCGCAGACCCAGTAGTGTTTCTACCCGCCACCAGAGGGGGACAATTGACCTCACGACGGGGACAATTTTGACAGCGCTCGTGTCGCTTCCATGGTTTCGTGCAAAATTCGAATATGGTGTCCCGAACCGCCGCCGCCGTCAGAGCGCTATCATCAATCTTAGAAATTCCCCAATTTTGTCCCCGTGAGTCGGTCTTAAAATTTTTATATTTTCGACGGCTACCGTCCCGGGATTTTAATTCAGGGACCTCACGGTGGGGACAATGTCAACCCCGGTAGAGGCGTCGAAAAAAAACATATATCTTCCTTCAATCTTTGAAATTCCCCAGTTTTGTCCCGTGAGTCGGTCTTAAAATTTTTTATATTTTCGACGGCTACCGTCCCGGGATTTTAATTCAGGGACCTCACGGTGGGGACAATGTCAACCCCGGTAGAGGCGTCGAAAAAAAACATATATCTTCCTTCAATCTTTGAAATTCCCCAGTTTTGTCCCCGTGAGTCGGTCTTAAAATTTTTATATTTTCGACGGCTACCGTCTCGGGATTTTAATTCAGGGACCTCACGGTGGGGACAATGTCAACCCGGTAGAGGCGTCGAAAAAAAAACATATATCTTCCTTCAATCTTTGAAATTCCCCAGTTTTGTCCCCGTGAGTCGGTCTTAAAATTTTTATATTTTCGACGGCTACCGTCTCGGGATTTTAATTCAGGACCTCACGGTGGGGACAATGTCAACCCCGGTAGAGGCGTCGAAAAAAAACATATATCTTCCTTCAATCTTTGAAATTCCCCAGTTTTGTCCCCGTGAGTCGGTCTTAAAATTTTTATATTTTTGTCTTCGGTCAGCTTTCAACCCGGGATTTTGTCACTAGAGACCTCTGACAGGGACAATTTTTGTAAAGCGCTAGTGTCGCATAAGTTGTTTCGTCCAAAATTCGAAAATGTAGTTGCCCAAACCGCCGCCATCGTCTAAGTGCTGTCATCGAAATTTAGTTACACAAACAGCCGTCTCAGCGGTATGGGCGCTGCGCCTGGCTATAAATATGGGTGCGCTCCAGCGAGGCGGCGTCATTTCGCCAAATTTTTTTTACCGGAACACTTGTTTACCGTTATATTTTTTGTCGCCAACTCAGTTTTTCGCAGTTTAAAAGTTCTTGTTTAAAACAAACTTTCCGTTTAATTTTCATTTTGTTTTAATAGATTTTTCGTGCTTCCATTTTACGTGAGTATTTTTCCGTGCCGACTGAAGGACTCCAACGAGTACGTTGTTCGCAGGTAGCGGATATCTCATTATATTGTCGATATTTTATTTTAAATTTTTTTTCCTACGTCGTTGTAAGACCACCCGGGCAGACTTACGCGGCTAGGAGAGAAACTCTTGTCCAAGCTTAAGGCTAACTCGGCGAACGGTGTGTGAGGCGACCAATGGTGTAATAGTTGGAGTATTCCGGCATTGCATCGGCCGTCTCACTCGTCGCATTCCATGGGGCAATAGTTGGAGTTATTCCGGCATTGTACCGTTTGTCAGACTGTTCGTTGAGTATTCCAATAATAAAAAAAAAAAAACTAGTAACAACTGGCAATGTATAATGAGGTATCTGTGATCGCGTGGATGAAATCTGTACGACGAAAGTTGCTTGTTTCGGTCGGAAGTCTTCACTCAGCGTGATTGCAATTTTTTTACTGCTTTTATTAGTTGGTTAAGTTTTCTTTAGACACTTAGATCAGATAAATGGGTACCCGATAAATCGTCCACGACCGATGCATCAATTAATTATTTTTTTTCCGAGTATTTTCGATCAGCCACCAGAGGGCGCATTAACGAATTTTTTTTTCTGAAGCGGGCGCGTGTATCCGGTGCCAAATTATTATTTTTTTCTTTTATTGTATATTTCCAAACGTTGCTAGTCCAGGGAATTTCATCTCGCCCGCCAGCAGCGGTGTCCTCGAGCGATATCCGAAAATCGTGTTTTGCCCGAACCGCCGTCGACGCAGCGCCAGTAGCGTGGAATCTGTCTAATTAACAAGTCGCCAGAGGGCGTTTGTATCTTTGATTGCACTGTCCCTATCATATATTTTTTTTTTTACTGCCCTTTTTAGTTGGTTAAGTTTTCTTTAGACACTTAGATCAGATAAAATGGGTACCCGATAAATCGTCCACGACCGATGCATCAATTAATTATTTT
Organism: Scutellaria barbata; assembly: GCA_028654395.1. Classification (NCBI taxonomy): domain Eukaryota; kingdom Viridiplantae; phylum Streptophyta; class Magnoliopsida; order Lamiales; family Lamiaceae; genus Scutellaria; species Scutellaria barbata. The sequence continues at coordinate 6,627 of JACJVH010000105.1, forward strand.
TTTCCGAGTATTTTCGATCAGCCACCAGAGGGCGCATTAACGAATTTTTTTTTCTGAAGCGGGCGCGTGTATCCGGTGCCAAATTATTATTTTTTTTCTTTTATTGTATTTTCCAAACGTTGCTAGTCCAGGGAATTTCATCTCGCCCGCCAGCAGCGGTGTCCTCGAGCGATATCCGAAAATCGTGTTTGCCCGAACCGCCGTCGACGCAGCGCCAGTAGCGTGGAATCTGTCTAATTAACATGTCGCCAGAGGGCGTTTGTATCTTTGATTGCACTGTCCCTATCATATTTTTTTTTTTTTTACTGCCCTTTTTAGTTGGTTTAGTTTTCTTTAGACACTTAGATCAGATAAAATGGGTACCCGATAAATCGTCCACGACCGATGCATCAATTTATTATTTTTTTTCCGAGTATTTTCGATCAGCACCAGAGGGCGCATTAACGAATTTTTTTTTCTGAAGCGGGCGCGTGTATCCGGTGCCAAATTATTATTTTTTTCTTTTATTGTATTTTCCAAACGTTGCTAGTCCAGGGAATTTCATCTCGCCCGCCAGCAGCGGTGTCCTCGAGCGATATCCGAAAATCGTGTTTGCCCGAACCGCCGTCGACGCAGCGCCAGTAGCGTGGAATCTGTCTAATTAACATGTCGCCAGAGGGCGTTTGTATCTTGATTGCACTGTCCCTATCATATATTTTTTTTTTTTACTGCCCTTTTTAGTTGGTTAAGTTTTCTTTAGACACTTAGATCAGATAAAATGGGTACCCGATAAATCGTCCACGACCGATGCATCAATTAATTATTTTTTTTCCGAGTATTTTCGATCAGCCACCAGAGGGCGCATTAACGAATTTTTTTTCTGAGCGGGCGCGTGTATCCGGTGCAATTAAATTATTTTTTTCTTTTATTGTATTTTCCAAACGTTGCTAGTCCAGGGAATTTCATCCGCCCGCCAGCAGCGGTGTCCTCGAGCGATAACCGAAAATCGTGTTTGCCCGAACCGCCGTCGACGCAGCGCCATAGCGTGGAATCTGTCTAATTAACATGTCGCCAGAGGGCGTTTGTATCTTTGATTGCACTGTCCCTATCATATATTTTTTTTTTTACTGCCCTTTTTAGTTGGTTTAGTTTTCTTTAGACACTTAGATCAGATTAAAATATATCGTATATAAAGGAATTATTTTCCATATCGTCACCACGCCGCCTAGTGTTCTAAGTTTTTCTTTTTTTTTTTTTAAAGTAGAATGTCTTTGAACAAAAATTTACACCTTGCATTGGAGTCCGTGAAAAATAGGACGCTAAGCATTGGCAAAGCAAGCCGCACATTTCAAATACCAGAAACCACTTTACGCCAATACGCTCAGCGAGATGGTATCGCTGTGAAAGCGTAAGTTGTTGATTTTTTTGTTATCGACGTGTTTAATAATTCTATTTATTCACGGGGCATATGTGTTCAGGCATCCCGTGGGTACGTGCGGACCAAGGACAACGTTGCCCTCCATGAGGCCGTTGATTTGGTGGTAAAGAAAGGTGTGGCGGTAAAACACGGCGGCAATGGCCAAAAATGTGCCAAGAACCACGTTAAGAAAAGCGCTAGAAACCAAAATAGTTGAGGCCACTGTTAAGACGGTGGCCCCAAAAAAGGCAAAGTACGCGCCAAAAGAATCTAGCCCATCCGAAATTCCATCCAAACCGACCATGATCAAAAGTGAGTTATAGAAATAGAATTTAACAATCCACTCACGTGATATTATTATTTTTTTTTTCCTTCTCTCTACTTAGCCATCATCAAGTACAGCGGCGGAAGGGCACAAACTTTGAATAAACCAGTTGAAGTGCACTCGCGTGCTGCATATGGGCGACAAATTTACATCAAGCCGAATGACAATAAACCGATCCGCTCTCCTTCGGTCGAAGAGGAGTTTTCGGTTTCGGACAATGCTAGTGGGGACGATGAGCAGCCGGCCCTAAACACTCACATTCACTTTCACGATTCGTCGCCCACTCCGCAGACACCTGAGACACTGCCTAGACACTGCCTAGACACTGCTCAGACACCTGAGACAACTGCTGCTGAAACCCCGCGTACGCCCGACAGGCAAAACATATATACACCAACACCTCCCAGATCGCCCAATATGTTCGAGTTCTGCGACGACGAACGTAAGTATCAACGTTCAAATACACTGGAACCATATTTGTTGACGAAATTGTTTTTACAACATTCCAGACCACGAGATCGAAGCGTATACACCTACGCCGAAGAAAGGTGGTGTACGTACGGGGGAGCCGGTGGCAGGTCCGTCTAACCTCCATCGTCGAGCGTCGCCGGTGGTCGTCAGTTCGAGAACAGTACAATTTACAAGTTTGCCTGGTTCCGAAACGGTATGTTATATTTTGTATTTTTTTTTTTTTGTGCATCGTTCCTTACGATCGTTCATCTCATTTCAGCCATGATTGCCGGAGAGTATTCAGACGTATCTTCTGAAGTCAACCCGGCTAGCCCGCTGCGCATGTCAGACGACAGCGAGAGCGACGAGGACAACTGGGTGGCGGGTCGGGGCAAACGACGCCGGTTAAACGTTACTGAAAAATTTGTAAACGTCGTCAGCAAACGAGTGAGTATTGCGTTTACACACAAAGTGTACCGAAGAGCGCCATAATTAACGATGTTTTATTTTCTCTCGTATGTGTTTCAGTTGACGAAATACTGTCCGGTCTGTCCCTACAAGACCGACGACAATAAACTGACACGGCACATCGGGATCAAACACTGCGGCCTGCTGAAAAAACCTGCGGCTGCTAGCCTAAAGGCGATCGGGAGGATGCTGGGCAGCGAGTCTAGGCGGTCGGTGTCCCTGGTTCCGATGTCCGCCGTTAAAGATAAAATGGGCCGTATTGGGACGATGTATCGTTCCGTAGAGTCGCCTTCCAGTAAGTACCGCTTATCGTCATCTCGTGCCCTACCTAACCTAACACGATGTTTTGAAATTTTAGGTTATGCCTGATGGACGAATTAAGACGTACGGGGAACAGTGGGACTTGACGGAGGCCCGATTACTGAAAACCCGTTTGAAAACTACTTGGAGTTTGCTACACCTCACCAAACCACCGCAGCGACCTTTCTCCCGACCACACCATTGAACGAAACCAGCGCGAAAACCAGGCGCCCCAGCTTCCCGTCCCGGGCAGCAGCACGTCTTCTCCGTGAGTATCATCTTTCGGACCGACCGACGATCGTCCGACCGTAATTCGATTTCATTATTCATTCCTTTTGTTCGCAGAGGTGTGAAACAAATCAGGAAAGGGCTGACTTCGGAGGGGCTGCAGCAGCAGTTGCCTACCGAACACCCGCTATTGAAAATGCACCACAGGAATCTTGCCATAAGCCACGGCAAAGATTCTGCAGCGGTCAAAAATTATATGGCCAACGTGGCTAGGGTGCTGTACCATGTTTCAGTATGGCTCCGTGACCGTAAGACGCCCCCTAGCCACTGGTCATCCTTGTTAACCTGCCCCGTCGACCCCTACGTAGATTACCTGGAAAAGTGAGTGTCGGAATCACGTCGTGTGTTAATTTGTTTTTTAATTTTTCGTTTTCCTAACGCAGGAGAGAGGAACTCGGCCAAACAATTGCAACATCCGTGAATTATCTTAAAAATATAAATACTCTATTGGAAATGGCAATCAATAATTATGCAATGGAGGATGATACATTTCCGAAAACATTTGAACTATTGCCATGTCCTAAAACGATCAATGAAATTAAGTTATTAAAATCCAAGTTAAATCTCCTATACAAAAACAAGCTTAAAAAACAACCGAAGGAGTTGTTTCTGCGGAAATCGAATGAAGCTGTCACTCTGCCGGAACACTCCGAGGTCACGTCTGTCATTGAGCTGGTGAAACAACAAGTCCCGGAGATGTTGTCCCACCTGGAGGAGCAGTTTGGAAATGAGAAAACGATCTGCGTGTCCTCCGAAGCGGGCTCTTCGGCACTGCAGAGGATGGTGAGTCAGGCCTCGCAGTCAACCGCTCACCCACTGTACGCTAACCCTTGTATTTTTTTATTCCAGGTCAGCAAATGGTGGAGAATTTCCACGTGTGGCCTCGCCGTTCAGGTGCTATGGTATTCCAAGCATCGGAGCGGCGTAGTTTCAAATATGCTATGCTCCGAGTGGGAGTCGAGGAGGAGGGAAGACGGTAAGACGGTAACCGTCTCAACTCACAAGACTGGCGACCGGGAGCCAGCGCTTATCGTACTTGGTGGAGACCTTGAAATACAGATGGACAGGTAAGAGATCGTGAACCGCTTCCCATTGCCATTTAATGACCTAAGCTAACCACGCGTGTTTTTGTGTGTTCGCAGGTACTACAAACTCCGGGTGCGCCAAGACAAGAACTCCAAAAGAGTTTTTTCAACAATCGGGGCCAACGGCTAGTAAAAATTTACGATGATGTCAATAAAATATTCCATTCAAAGTTGTCAGCAAATATTTTCCGGCGGATGGTGGAGAGCCAGAGCAGGGACCACGACCGTGTAACCTGTAGCGGTGTGGCGAAGGCTCTCCAACATTCGGAAGATACCGCCCTGCGGTATTATCAAGTGCCTGACGCTAGAGAAGCGATGCGGCGGCAGCGGCACATAGACATCGTCGACGATACTGCATCATTCGAGAACGGCGTGTTCAAAGAGTGAGTAAATTCAGACCTTGCGACTATGCCCAAAACCTAAAATTGACGTCGATTTGTGTTTCAGGTTCGACGTTCTGTTCCCAAGAGAGCCCTACGCCAGCTGGTCAGAGGAAAAAATCCGCGAGCGGCTGATGGATTCGGATGCGTATGCGGCGCATCCAACAGCCAACGTGACTGCCGCGCTCATCCAGAGGGTAAAGGCTAAGTTCAATGGGGAGGTGTTTGATCAACGTGCTGAAATCCTAATTGAACACCTGCGCCCTGACTTCAGCCGCGAAAATATCAGCAAATATGCAGTTATTGACGTAGCAAAACGCCAAAAGCTCCATTACTTTCTGGGGTATGAGAGCGAAAAATGGTCCAGAAAGTAATGGGAGCATTGAGGTAGCGACCTCAGTGGATTAGTCCTACGGGGATACCACTTAAAAAAAAAAGAACGGCGTGGGAACGTCAGTGGATTAGTCTTACGGGGATACCACTTAAAAAAAAAAACGGCGTGGGAACGTCAGTGGATTAGTCTTACGGGGATACCACTTAAAAAAAAAGAACGGCGTGGGAACGTCAGTGGATTAGGCCTCTCGGGGAAACCACTTTAAAAAAACGCGCTTTAGCTGATACCCCTTGGGTAGTGTGGAAATTCAGCTAGTAACGGGGCATTGCGGCTTTAAGTAAAAAATTCTTTACCACATCATTGCAACGAAGATTAGAAAAAAAGGAGGAGACTGTTGGATAGAACGCCACTATGCAGCATCTGACGTCGGGTAAACAATAATAATAATATAATTTAGTGGACTGATTTTTGTGAATTTTTTTTCTTCTTAGATTCTGGCGATTGTATTTTAATGTGTTAATACTGTCGCCAACCTAACCTAACCTCGATCGCCACGTGCAGTCTGTGAGTTGACGCACCGCTACGCACCGACTAGCCGTTATACGTGATCCAGTGTGTCCGGTGTCAAATTGTTTTTGTTAAAATTATGTGTACCGACGATGCGAGTCCGGAAAAAGTCAACCCCGTCAACGGCGTCGAGGAAAAATAAATATATCCCTACAATCTGTGAATTCCCCAAAACTGTCCCCGACAGTGGGTCATGAGAAATTATTCATAGGATACTGTCATCGTCGGGCCGTCCAGAAAAATCGGCGTTACGTAATAGTGCGGCCGATAAGATTTTTTTGAATCAACAGGTTGACATAAAACTCGGGAATTTCGAATGATGTCTTCCTGACGGGGACATCGTCATGGGGGAAACCGAATTCACCGTGGCAGGCTCGCGATAAAGATTTTTTTGAATCAACAGGTTGACATAAAACTCGGGAATTTCGAATGATGTCTTACTGACGGGGACATCGTCACGGGGAGTATGTGGGTTGCCGTACCACTACGCACCGACTTGTCACCCTTCAATCTGTGAATTCCCCAAAATTGTCCCGACAGTGGGTCATGAAAAAATATTCATAGGATACTGTCTCGTCGGGCCGTCCAGAAAAATCGGCGTACGTAATAAGGCGGCCGATAAGATTTTTTTGAATCAACAGGTTGACATAAAACTCGAGAATTTCGAATGATGTCTTCCTGACGGGGACATCGTCATGGGAAACCGAATTCACCGTGGCAGGCTCGCGATAAGATTTTTTGAATCAACAGGTTGACATAAAACTCGGGAATTTCGAATGATGTCTTACTGACGGGGACATCGTCACGGGGAGTATGTGGGTTGCCGTACCACTACGCACCGACTTGTCACCCTTCAATCTGTGAATTCCCAAATTGTCCCGACAGTGGTGTCATGAAAAAATATTCATAGGATACTGTCTCGTCGGGGTCCAGAAAAATCGGCGTTACGTAATAAGGCGGCCGATAAGATTTTTTTGAATCAACAGGTTGACATAAAACTCGGGAATTTCGAATGATGTCTTCCTGACGGGGACATCGTCATGGGGGAAACCGAATTCACCGTGGCAGGCTCGCGATAAGATTTTTTTGAATCAACAGGTTGACATAAAACTCGGGAATTTCGAATGATGTCTTACTGACGGGGACATCGTCACGGGGAGTATGTGGGTTGCCGTACCACTACGCACCGACTTGTCACCCTTCAATCTGTGAATTCCCCAAAATTGTCCCGACAGTGGGTCATGAAAAAATATTCATAGGATACTGTCTCGTCGGGCCGTCCAGAAAAATCGGCGTTACGTAATAAGGCGGCCGATAAGATTTTTTTGAATCAACAGGTTGACATAAAACTCGGAATTTCGAATGATGTCTTCCTGACGGGGACATCGTCCACGGGGAGTATGTGGGTTGCCGTACCACTACGCACCGACTTACCACCCTTCAATCTGTGAATTCCCCAAAATTGTCCTCGACGGACGGTCATAGACTTTGACATTTTCAACGACACTGAACTTCGATCTCGGGAAATTCGGCGGCCGGAGACCTACTGACGGGGACAACGCTGCGGGAAAATGAGGATGGAAGGACGCACGGCGAAATCCAAACTGTAGGGGTGGTCAGCGGACCGACGCCCCGGTACTCTCAGCTGACGATTGATGGTCTCTGAACTTTTTGCAACCCAAATATCTCGTTTAATATTCGTCGTAGCCGTTTCCGACCTCAGTACATTTACGTTTTATTTTTGTTTTCCTATCAGTTTTGAAAGTTTCAAACCCATTCGTTGAAAACTCGCAAAGTTGACGCCCAGAAAACCACTCCCGAAATCTCACGGGGACAAGGTTCGGGAATTTCGGGATTGAAGCGTTTCGACCTCTCACCAATCTGCGAGTCTGTGGGTTGCCGTACCGCTACGCTCCGACTTACCACCCTTCAATCTGTGATTCCCCAAAATTGTCCTCGACGGACGGTCATGGACTTTGACATTTTCAACGACGGTGGACCTCGATCTCGGGAAATTCGGCCGGAGACCTACTGACGGGACACGCTGCGGGAAAATGAGGATGGAAGGACGCACGGCGAAATCCAAACTGTAGGGTGGTCAGCGGACCGACGCCCGGTACTCTCAGCTGACGATTGATGGTCTCTGAACTTTTTGCAACCCAAATATCTCGTTAAATATTAGTCTTAGACGTTTCCGACCTCAGTACATTTACGTTTTGTTTTTATTTTTCATCCAGTTTTGAAAGTTTCAAACCCATTCGTTGAAAACTCGCAAAGTTGACGCCAGAAAACCACTCCCGAAATCTCACGGGACAAGGTTCGGGAATTTCGGGATTGAAGCGTTTCGACCTCTCCCAATCTGCGAGTCTGTGGGTTGCCGTACCGCTACGCTCCGACTTACCACCCTTCAATCTGTGAATTCCCCAAAATTGTCCTCGACGGACGGTCATGGACTTTGAAATTTTCAACGACAGTGGACCACGATCTCGGGAAATTCGGCCGGAGACCTACTGACGGGGACAATGCTTCGGGGAAAATGAAGATGGAAGGACGCACGATGAAATTCTCATGTTGGAGTGTATGTCCTCGTCAGTATTCACGTTTACCGCTACGCACCGACTTGTCGTTTTACGGAGTGTCAATCTTAAATTCTCCGACGCAGATTGACATCGAGTTTCGGGAAGAAAATTTTTACCCTGAGTGGCATTTATCGTTTCAAATCTGACATTCCCCGACACCAATTCACTTCCCAGACTGGCATTCCCGAGAATGTTCGAGAAAATCCCTTTCCCGGGATTGAAACACCTTCCCCGGGTAAATGAGATTGGCTCACTCACGGGACGAAATGGACGACTGACGGGCCGGGCCGTGAGCATGACATCGGGAACTGCGGCTAAAGTAATGGAGATTGAACGTCGGGAATCGCTGGGTTGATTTTATTTCAATCTTAAAATTCAGCACCGGGAAAATTTAGTCCGTCAGTTTATTATCGGGAGATTCGGGCCAGTGATGTATTCCTTTTGGATCAGTGACGATCCCTATTGGCCTTTTCACGGTCACATGGACAACCTCAACAGGGTCTTCTTTCCCCGCTGATTTTTCCAAGCCCGTTCCCTTGGCTGTGGTTTCGCTAGATAGTAGATAGGACAGTGAGAATCTCGTTAATCCATTTCATGCGCGTCACTAATTAGATGACGAGGGCATTTGGCTACCTAAAAGAGTCATAGTTACTCCTGCCGTTTACCCGCGCTTGCTTGAATTTCTTCACGTGACATTCAGAGCACTGGGCAGAAATCACATCGCGTCAACACCCGTCCCGGGCCATCGCGATGCTTTGTTTTAATTAGACAGTCGGATTCCCTGGTCCGTGCCAGTTCTGAGTTGACCGTTACATGGCGGTCGATCCGGCTACGCGGCCGACGACGCGGCGGCCGGACCGCCCGGCGACGGCGAACCGACACCGGGGCGGACGGCCGGCCGCGCCGCGGCCAGCGACCGAAGCTCGGTGGTTCCACGGTCGGCGGACGGCGACGAGCCCGCGACCGCCTCGAGGCTCCCGGTCCTAAGACCGGGCGCACGGGCGACGGCCGGGGTGTCGCCAGCACCGCCTACGCTTCTACGACGACCCGAACCCCGATCCGCCACGCTCCTCAGAGCCAATCCTTATCCCGAAGTTACGGATCGGTTTTGCCGACTTCCCTTACCTACATTATTCTATGCGGCTAGAGGCTGCTCACCTCGGAGACCTGCTGCGGATATCGGTACGAACCGACGCGAAGACTCCGCGTGGCCCTCTCTCGAATTTTCAAGGTCCGCGTGGGGGTCACGGACACCGCCGCAACGAGCGGTGCTCTTCGCGCTCGCGTCCCTATCGCCCGGCTAGAGGATTCCAGGGACGTACAACGCTCACAGAGAAAAGAGAACTCTTCCCGGACCCCCCGGCGGCTTCTTCGAGTTCATTCCGGTCGCCCGGACGAGACAAAAGAGCCCCGAACACTAGGGAGCGGTTCCGCGTCGGGTTCCGGAATACGGACCGGATTCCCTCTCGCCCCATGGGCGATTCGAAAACGCCTTCGCCCGTGGTACGAGGATCTCTCCCCGGGCTTAGGATCGACTGACTCTTGGACAACGGCTGTTCACAAGAAACCCTTCTCCACGGCAGCCCCCGAGGGCCCCTCTCGAGTATTTGCTACTACCCACCAAGATCTGCACCGACGGCGGCTCCAGGCGGTCTCGCGACCTGCCCTTCGACGCACACCGCCGCGCCATCCTACTCGTCGGGGCTTGCCGGGACCGACCGCCGCGAGCGACGGCCGGCCCCACTATGCCGCCGACGGCCGAGTATAAGCACGACGCTTCAGCGCCATCCATTTTCAGGGCTAGTTGCTTCGGCAGGTGAGTTGTTACACACTCCTTAGCGGATTCCGACTTCCATGGCCACCGTCCTGCTGTCTTAAGCAACCAACGCCTTTCATGGTTTCCAATGAGCGTCGATTTAGGCGCTTTAACTCGGCGTTTGGTTCATCCCGCAGCGCCAGTTCTGCTTACCAAAATTGGCCCACTAAGCGCCTAGGGTTCCGTCGCCGGCTTCGCACGCGGTTCACGCGGTGTACCAGGTAAAGCCGGCGATCTCACCCATTTATAGTTTGAGAATAGGTTGAGGTCGTTTCGGCCCCAATGTCCTCTAATCATTCGCTTTACCGTATGAGACATCCTCCGTGTTACGAGCGTGTTGTTACCGCGCCGTACAGCGCGGAGTCCCACCGGCGTCCGTACGCCCGCGAACGGGCGGGACACATCGGCGCCAGCTATCCTGAGGGAAACTTCGGAGGGAACCAGCTACTAGATGGTTCGATTAGTCTTTCGCCCCTATACCCAGCTCCGACGATCGATTTGCACGTCAGAATCGCTGCGGACCTCCATCAGGGTTTCCCCTGACTTCGTCCTGGCCAGGCATAGTTCACCATCTTTCGGGTCCCAACGTGTACGCTAAGGGTGCGCCCCCGGACGGCCGAAGCCGACCTGGCGGAGACGCCCCCGGACTGCGGACCAGCGCGACTTTGAACGCCGGTGGGTTCGGTCGCTAGGCCATCGTCCGCACCGTAAACGGTTCACTTTCATTGCGCCAAACGTGGTTTTTCGTAAGATCACCGTTGACTCGCGCACACGTTAGACTCCTTGGTCCGTGTTTCAAGACGGGTCGGAAAGTAGCCCGAAACTCGTCGCCGACCGACGGGACCCCGCCTGCGACGGGGCCGCGTCGACGGTTCTTGCCGTCGGGCGAGCCGACCAGGAGCACCGGGGTTCGGCGCGATCGGTCACGCCGAAACGCGACCGCCGCGACGAACCGCCACCCGGGCCCTTCGGCCGGCGCCCAACGAGTCGCGACGTCCGCTAACCGAGCGAAAGATCCGGCCGGCGGTTAGACCGACCGTGAATTCGCCCGGCGGGGACTCGCGGGCTCTGTCCGTTTACACCCGAACGGTTTCACGTTCTTATGAACTCTCTCTTCAAAGTTCTTTTCACCTTTCCCTCACGGTACTTGTCCGCTATCGGTCTCGTGGCCATATTTAGCCTTAGATGGAGTTTACCACCCACTTAAGTCTGCACTCTCAAGCAAACCGACTCGAAGGCGCGGTCCGATCCCGGAACGCTGTGACGGCCTCTACTGGCCTGGCACCATCTGCGGGCCATGGCCCCGTTCAAGGGAGACTTGGACCGTCACGTGCGCCCCGGCAACGAGGCCGGCCCGTACGCCACAACTCCCATACGTGCCGCGACACAAAAGTGCGCGGCGGGATTCAGCGCTGGGCTCTTCCCTGTTCGCTCGCCGCTACTGGGGGAATCCTTGTTAGTTTCTTTTCCTCGGCTTAGTAATATGCTTAAATCCGGCGGGTAGTCCCGCCTGATCTGAGGTCGGAACGTATCGGTATTTTTTTCTATGTTTACACGGCAGCCTGCGGTCCGCGCTCCGCCCGTACGGTGACCGTCCGCGTCCGCTTCTCGGAAGCCGGAGAGGTCTCGACGACTCTCAGCCGACCCGGCCGCGCTCTCGCGCGGCGGGCGGACGGGGACGTGCCGTTTGACGACGCGAGAACCCGTGACTGTTTGCCGTCACAACTTGGGCGGACGACCGGAGGCAGCCGCCGGAGCGGCAGTGTTCCCCGGTCGAACCGCCAATCTCGCACCGCCGGAGCGGCCGACGGGCTGGCCGTCGGACCGCCTGCCGGCGGCACATCGGTCTGGCCGAGTATCCGGTATACGACCCTCAGACAGGCGTGGCCCGGGACCCGCGGGTCACCGAGGCCGCAATGTGCGTTCGACTGGTCGATGTTCGTATAACCTGCGGATTACACGACGACGCGCAGATAGCTGCGGTCTTCATCGATCCACGAGCCAAGTGATCCGCCGTTCGGGGTCGGGTGTTTTTTTTTTTTTGTTTTCGTCGAAATTTTTCCACGGCCCGTGGGCCGCGGACGGTCTTTCGACGGTGTAACCATCTTTCGGTCGACGCTCGGTCGGGGGTCGCGGCGCGCGGGCGGTCGGCGAGCTGGTCGCCGAGCGCACGCGGCCACGGGGTCGGATGAGGCGCGCGCGATACCGGCGGGTGTCGCCGGTGCCGCGGGCCCGTCTCTAATGATCCTTCCGCAGGTTCACCTACGGAAACCTTGTTACGACTTTTACTTCCTCTAAACGGCCGAGTTCGGTCATCTTCCCGGTCGCGCGACGACCCAGCCCCCGAGGGGGCCGAATAACGCGCGTCCAGTCCGAAGACCTCACTGCGGTCGTTCAATCGGTAGTAGCGACGGGCGGTGTGTACAAAGGGCAGGGACGTAATCAACGCGAGCTTATGACTCGCGATTACTGGGAATTCCTCGTTCACGGGGAACAATTGCAAGCCCCAATCCCAAGCACGAAGGTGTTTCAGCGGGTTACCCGGAAGCCTGTCGGCCCAGGAATGTTAACACACGCTGATACCTTCATTGTAGCGCGCGTGCGGCCCAGAACATCTAAGGGCATCACAGACCTGTTATCGCTCAGTCTCGTGCGGCTATTTTCGTCCGCCGCCTGTCCCTCTAAGAAGAGTTTAAGCTCCTGGGAGCCGGCGGTAGCCCTAGTAACGTATCGTGATCCGCCGGCGACGGCCGCGAACGCGGCGCGCTTCACCACGGAGCCCCAGGCACGACAGACGCACGCCGACCAGGGGATGAACCCCGGCCGACGCACGCCCGCCGCACGCAGGGACGCGGATGGCGCGGCCGCGCCCGACGACCGCCGTGGACGACGGGCGAACGCGTTCGGGGATACCGGGCCGAGCCGACGGGAACGCGAACACGGACGGCCGAAACCGCCCGCGCCGCGCCCACCGCCGACCCGGGTTTACCCGCCTAGTTAGCAGGACAGAGTCTCGTTCGTTATCGGAATTAACCAGACAAATCGCTCCACCAACTAAGAACGGCCATGCACCACCACCCACCGAATCAAGAAAGAGCTCTCAATCTGTCAATCCTTCCGGTGTCCGGGCCTGGTGAGGTTTCCCGTGTTGAGTCAAATTAAGCCGCAGGCTCCACTCCTGGTGGTGCCCTTCCGTCAATTCCTTTAAGTTTCAGCTTTGCAACCATACTTCCCCCGGAACCCAAAAGCTTTGGTTTCCCGGAAGCTGCCCGCCGGGTCGTTAATGAAACGCCGGCGGATCGCTAGCTGGCATAGTTTACGGTCAGAACTAGGGCGGTATCTGATCGCCTTCGAACCTCTAACTTTCGTTCTTGATCAACGAGAACGTCCTTGGCAAATGCTTTCGCTTCGGTTCGTCTTGCGACGATCCAAGAATTTCACCTCTAACGTCGCAATACGAATGCCCCCGCCTGTCTCCATTAATCATTACCTCCGGTCCCGAAAACCGGCCCGGCGGGACGCGCGGGCGACTGGCGCCCGCGGCCCGGCGGCCCGCGCACGGAAACGCCCCGGAGGGCGATTTCGCGCGCCGCGAAGGGCGGAGATGCGCGGGACCGAGGTCTTGTTCCATTATTCCATGCGACCAGTATTCAGGGCCTTTTGACGAGACGGCCGTGAAGCCGCCCCGCCAGATTTGAGCCTGCTTTGAGCACTCTAATTTGTTCAAAGTAAACGTGCCGGCCCGCCGACGGCACTCGGTGAAGAGCACCGCGCAGCAAGATTGGAGTAGGCGGCCGCCGTCGTCGAACCCCGACGGCCCGCGCGACGCGTGGCCGCGCGGCGCGCCGGAAGCACGAGACACGTGTCCGCCTGCCGACAATACGTCCGGCCGACGTGCCGGTAACTAACACCCCGAGACGGCTGACGAGCGCGACGACGACCGCGCCGACGGGACACGTGGTCCCGCGACACGGCCGGCCGCGACACGCCAAACCGCCAGGGTGGTCCGGCACCGCCCAGACACAGATCCGACTACGAGCTTTTTAACCGCAACAACTTTAATATACGCTATTGGAGCTGGAATTACCGCGGCTGCTGGCACCAGACTTGCCCTCCAATTGATACTCCTTAAAGGATTTAAAGTGTAGTCATTCCGATTACGGGGCCTCGGATGAGTCCCGTATCGTTATTTTTCGTCACTACCTCCCCGTGCCGGGAGTGGGTAATTTGCGCGCCTGCTGCCTTCCTTGGATGTGGTAGCCGTTTCTCAGGCTCCCTCTCCGGAATCGAACCCTGATTCCCCGTTACCCGTTACAACCACGGTAGGCATAGAACCTACCGTCGACAGTTGATAAGGCAGACATTTGAAAGATGCGTCGCCGGCACGGAGGCCGTGCGATCAGCCCAAAGTTATTCAGAGTCACCAGGTCTTTGCGCGGGCCGCGATCGGGACGCGCACGAAGCGCGCCGCGACGGGCGGTTTTGATCTAATAAAAGCGTTCCTCCCGCGCGCGACACCCGAGGGCGCCGCGACGGTCGGAACTCTATCGGCATGTATTAGCTCTAGAATTACCACAGTTATCCATGTAGGGTGTGGCACGATCTAGTGAACCACAACTGATTTAATGAGCCTTTCGCGGTTTCACCTTAATTCGGCTTGCACTGAGACATGCATGGCTTAATCTTTGAGACAAGCATATGACTACTGGCAGGATCAACCAGGGATCTCGGTTTTTTTTATAGCGACCGCGCGGTGGCCCGGTTCTCGGGGCGCCGGCGGATCCGCGTGTGACGCGGACGCGCTCGGCGCCGTCGGTACCGGGTCGCGCGTGCGTCGAGCGCCGGTCCGCCCCCGGAGGGGCGAGCCGACGCCGAGGGCGGTCGCACGGCCGCGACCGCTGGGGTCCCGGCGTACGACCGACCGCGGTTCGTGTGTGTGTGGGTACGAGGTGTGCAGAGGGGCGCGGCCCCGAGGGGGCGCCCGACGCGACGTGACTCGTGTTGACGAGGGCCGCGGAGAGAGCGGCGGCGCGGCACCCGATGTGGGAGCCGGACCGCCGGCACGCTCGCGCGCGCCACTCGCCCGATTCGTAACGGCCCCCAGCCGAGATCGTGGGGGGAAGCCGGGACGCGACGCGAAGTCCGTCGTCCGGGGCTTCGCCCCGGCGACCGCCGGGCACGGCGACGATGGCCGGCCGCGGCGGGAATGTTCTGGCGTCGAGAGCCCGTAACTTGCGAAACGGTAGCGGGAGTCGTCATCGATGTGTTTTTCGCGCGCCGCGGACCCACCGGTAGGAGGGCCCGCGACGCCGGTCGAGGTGTGCCACTCGGCGTGCGAGATGGGTCGGTCGCCGAGACTTGGACGGAAACCGCCGTCGTCCGCCGCGGCGCACCGGCCGAGACCGATGCACACGCGGCGGCGACGACGGACCCGTCGGCTTCGGCGTCGCCCGTGGCGTTGCTGTCGTACGTGATCGCGGCGAACGGACGTCGGCTTGACGCCGACGACCGGGCCGCTCACAAATTTACAAATGTCGGGTTTCACCGCCCGCCGGCCGGGTATGGACGCGTGGCGGTACGGCCGGGCCGCCACCGTTTCG
This sequence comes from Scutellaria barbata, assembly GCA_028654395.1. Lineage (NCBI taxonomy): Eukaryota > Viridiplantae > Streptophyta > Magnoliopsida > Lamiales > Lamiaceae > Scutellaria > Scutellaria barbata. The sequence goes on from JACJVH010000105.1 coordinate 22,215, forward strand.
CCATCAGAGCGCGTAGCGGTCACGCGCGCGCCGTGCCCGCGGCCTATGTCGGCGCGTAGCGGTCACGCGTCCGCGGCTCGCGATCCGTCTCGGCGCGTGGCGGTACGGCCGTGGCGGTGAGAAGAAATTCCGAAAACCGACTGGCGTCCCCGGCGCTCGGGAATCTGATAGTATTTCGCACGGCCGACGCGATCGCATCCGGGGTGCGTCGCGAAAAAACCGACCGTTAACGAGTTATCGACCTCGGAAAAACGTGTGGTCCGAAAAGTTGGAGTGCAGAACGCGCCGGTCCGAGGGCCCGGGCTGCAGCCATGGAGACCACCCCGGCACTGCGGAACGCGGCCGGACGTCGGCCGACAAAATAAAAACCGATATTTTTTAGCGCGCGTTTCGCAACGGTTACATCGAAACCGCGAACGCGGAGCACGGTCGCCGGGTCGGACGCCCGAGAACATTTTTCGTACACGAGTGACGACCCCGGGTCGCGGACTTGGAATTTTTTTTTTCGTCTTCACCCGATCGCACGGCCGGGCCGACGGACCACGGCCGAGAGCGGTCGACGGCACCGGGCGCTTCGACGCGACGCGGTCGTCGGCAGAGCTCGCCGGGGGCTGTGGTTTCGCTAGATACCGGGAACCGCGGCCGAGTCCCGGGGCCCCGGTCGGACGCCCGAGAACGTTTTTCGTACGCGAGTGACGACCGCGGGTCGCGGACTTGGAATTTTTTTTTTTCGTCTTCACCCGATCGCACGGCCGGGCGGTCGCCGGCAGCGCTCGCCCGGGGCTGTGGTTTCGCTAGATACCGAAAACCGCGGCCGAGTCCCCGAGCCCGGGGCGACGAGCGGTCGTCGGGTGTCCGTCACGCAGGCCAAACCGGGTCGCGGACTTGGAATTTTTTTTTTCGTCTACACCGAATTCGCACGGCCGGGCCGACGGACCACGGCCGAGCGGTCGACGGCACCGGGGGTTTCGACGCGACGCGGTCGTCGGCAGAGCTCGCCCGGGGCTGTGGTTTCGCTAGATACCGAAAACCGCGGCCGGGTCCCGGGGCCCCGGTAGGACGCCCGAGAAAAGGTTTCGTACACGAGTGACGACCCCGGGTCGCGGACTTGGAATTTTTTTTTTTTCGTCTTCACCCGATCGCACGGCCGGGCCGACGGACCACGGCCGAGCGGTCGTCGGCACCGGGGCGTGGTGGCTGTGGTTTCGCTAGATACCGGGTACCGCGGCTACGACCCGGGTTCGTCGGGGCAACGGAGTATTTCGCATTGGCGAGCGTATACCCGAGCTCGGCGACCGGGGAGCACGAAATTTTTTTTTAACCAACATCGGCGACGGCCGTGAGGGCAGAACTCGCCGCCCGCCGCGTCCGGAGGATCAGAGATGGTACTCGACATTCGTGAAACTCGCCCGTGCACATCGACCGCACCGGAGCACGATCGACGCGGGCGCACGGCCAACAACATCAACCGAGTGTCGTCACCCAACGAGCGGCGTCGACCCCGGGGGATAGGGACAGTGGCGACCGCTCGCCCCGGCGCCCGCGGTGCGCAGCAAGACCGAGGCCCCCGATTATTTTGGCGCCGCGCAGCGGCGGCCGCCCCCGGCGAGGACCAGACTCGGCGACTAAGTGCCGCTGCGTAGCGGTCCGGCACCCGGAATCGACCGGACGGTGCATCCGCGGCGACCTGCGACCCTCGGCACGGCCGACGCCCAGTGAGTAGCACACCACGCCGAGAGCACTGCACACCAACGGCGTCGACGACCCCGGGGGATAGGGACAGTGGCGACCGCTCGCCCCGGCGCCCGCGGTGCGCAGCAAGACCGAGGCCCCCGGTTATTTTGGCGCCGCGCAGCGGCGGCCGCCCCCGGCGAGGACCAGACTCGGCGACTAAGTGCCGCTGCGTAGCGGTCCGGCACCCGGAATCGACCGGGACGGTGCATCCGCGGCGACCTGCGACCCTCGGCACGGCCGACGCCCAGTGAGTGGCACACCACGCCGAGAGCACTGCACACCAACGGCGTCGACCCGACCCCGGGGGATAGGGACAGTGGGCCACCGCTCGCCCCGGCGCCCGCGGTGCGCAGCAAGACCGAGGCCCCCGATTATTTTGGCGCCGCGCAGCGGCGGCCGCCCCCGGCGAGGACCAGACTCGGCGACTAAGTGCCGCTGCGTAGCGGTCCGGCACCCGGAATCGACCGGGACGGTGCATCCGCGGCGACCTGCGACCCTCGGCACGGCCGACGCCCAGTGAGTAGCACACCACGCCGAGAGCACTGCACACCAACGGCGTCGACGACCCCGGGGGATAGGGACAGTGGCGACCGCTCGCCCCGGCGCCCGCGGTGCGCAGCAAGACCGAGGCCCCCGATTATTTTGGCGCCGCGCAGCGGCGGCCGCCCCCGGCGAGGACCAGACTCGGCGACTAAGTGCCGCTGCGTAGCGGTCCGGCACCGGAATCGACCGGGACGGTGCATCCGCGGCGACCTGCGACCCTCGGCACGGCCGACGCCCAGTGAGTAGCACACCACGCCGAGAGCACTGCACACCAACGGCGTCGACGACCCCGGGGGATAGGGACAGTGGCGACCGCTCGCCCCGGCGCCCGCGGTGCGCAGCAAGACCGAGGCCCCCGATTATTTTGGCGCCGCGCAGCGGCGGCCGCCCCCGGCGAGGACCAGACTCGGCGACTAAGTGCCGCTGCGTAGCGGTCCGGCACCCGGAATCGACCGGGACGGTGCATCCGCGGCGACCTGCGACCCTCGGCACGGCCGACGCCCAGTGAG
>JACJVH010000105.1:32500-40000 GCA_028654395.1 Scutellaria barbata
ACGCGAGCTTATGACTCGCGTTTACTGGGAATTCCTCGTTCACGGGGAACAATTGCAAGCCCCAATCCCAAGCACGAAGGTGTTTCAGCGGGTTACCCGGAAGCCTGTCGGCCCAGGAATGTTAACACACGCTGATACCTTCATTGTAGCGCGCGTGCGGCCCAGAACATCTAAGGGCATCACAGACCTGTTATCGCTCAGTCTCGTGCGGCTATTTTCGTCCGCCGCCTGTCCCTCTAAGAAGAGTTTAAGCTCCTGGGAGCCGGCGGTAGCCCTAGTAACGTATCGTGATCCGCCGGCGACGGCCGCGAACGCGGCGCGCTTCACCACGGAGCCCCAGGCACGACAGACGCACGCCGACCAGGGGATGAACCCCGGCCGACGCACGCCCGCCGCACGCAGGGACGCGGATGGCGCGGCCGCGCCCGACGACCGCCGTGGACGACGGGCGAACGCGTTCGGGGATACCGGGCCGAGCCGACGGGAACGCGAACACGGACGGCCGAAACCGCCCGCGCCGCGCCCACCGCCGACCCGGGTTTACCCGCCTAGTTAGCAGGACAGAGTCTCGTTCGTTATCGGAATTAACCAGACAAATCGCTCCACCAACTAAGAACGGCCATGCACCACCACCCACCGAATCAAGAAAGAGCTCTCAATCTGTCAATCCTTCCGGTGTCCGGGCCTGGTGAGGTTTCCCGTGTTGAGTCAAATTAAGCCGCAGGCTCCACTCCTGGTGGTGCCCTTCCGTCAATTCCTTTAAGTTTCAGCTTTGCAACCATACTTCCCCCGGAACCCAAAAGCTTTGGTTTCCCGGAAGCTGCCCGCCGGGTCGTTAATGAAACGCCGGCGGATCGCTAGCTGGCATCGTTTACGGTTAGAACTAGGGCGGTATCTGATCGCCTTCGAACCTCTAACTTTCGTTCTTGATCAACGAGAACGTCCTTGGCAAATGCTTTCGCTTCGGTTCGTCTTGCGACGATCCAAGAATTTCACCTCTAACGTCGCAATACGAATGCCCCCGCCTGTCTCCATTAATCATTACCTCCGGTCCCGAAAACCGGCCCGGCGGACGCGCGGGCGACTGGCGCCCGCGGCCCGGCGGCCCGCGCACGGAAACGCCCCGGAGGGCGATTTCGCGCGCCCGCGAAGGGCGAGATGCGCGGGACCGAGGTCTTGTTCCATTATTCCATGCGACCAGTATTCAGGGCCTTTTGACGAGACGGCCGTGAAGCCGCCCCGCCAGATTTGAGCCTGCTTTGAGCACTCTAATTTGTTCAAAGTAAACGTGTCGGCCGCCGACGGCACTCGGTGAAGAGCACCGCGCAGCAAGATTGGAGTAGGCGGCCGCCGTCGTCGAACCCCGACGGCCGCGCGACGCGTGGCCGCGCGGCGCGCCGGAAGCACGAGACACGTGTCCGCCTGCCGACAATACGTCCGGCCGACGTGCCGGTAACTAACACCCCGAGACGGCTGACGAGCGCGACGACGACCGCGCCGACGGGACACGTGGTCCCGCGACACGGCCGGCCGCGACACGCCAAACCGCCAGGGTGGTCCGGCACCGCCCAGACACAGATCCAACTACGAGCTTTTTAACCGCAACAACTTTTATATACGCTATTGGAGCTGGAATTACCGCGGCTGCTGGCACCAGACTTGCCCTCCAATTGATACTCCTTAAAGGATTTAAAGTGTACTCATTCCGATTACGGGGCCTCGGATGAGTCCCGTATCGTTATTTTTCGTCACTACCTCCCCGTGCCGGGAGTGGGTAATTTGCGCGCCTGCTGCCTTCCTTGGATGTGGTAGCCGTTTCTCAGGCTCCCTCTCCGGAATCGAACCCTGATTCCCCGTTACCCGTTACAACCACGGTAGGCACAGAACCTACCGTCGACAGTTGATAAGGCAGACATTTGAAAGATGCGTCGCCGGCACGGAGGCCGTGCGATCAGCCCAAAGTTATTCAGAGTCACCAGGTCTTTGCGCGGGCCGCGATCGGGACGCGCACGAAGCGCGCCGCGACGGGCCGGTTTTGATCTAATAAAAGCGTTCCTCCCGCGCGCGACACCCGAGGGCGCCGCGACGGTCGGAACTCTATCGGCATGTATTAGCTCTAGAATTACCACAGTTATCCATGTAACTTGGGTACGATCTATTGAACCACAACTGATTTAATGAGCCTTTCGCGGTTTCACCTTAATTCGGCTTGCACTGAGACATGCATGGCTTAATCTTTGAGACGAGCATATGACTACTGGCAGGATCAACCAGGGATCTCGGTTTTTTTTATAGCGACCGCGCGGTGGCCCGGTTCTCGGGGCGCCGGCGGATCCGCGTGTGACGCGGACGCGCTCGGCGCCGTCGGTACCGGGTCGCGCGTGCGTCCGAGCGCCGGTCCGCCCCCGGAGGGGCGAGCCGACGCCGAGGGCGGTCGCACGGCCGCGACCGCTGGGGTCCCGGCGTACGACCGACCGCGGTTCGTGTGTGTGTGGGTACGAGGTGTGCAGAGGGGCGCGGCCGAGGGGGCGCCCGACGCGACGTGACTCGTGTTGACGAGGGCCGCGGAGAGAGCGGCGGCGCGGCACCCGATGTGGGAGCCGGACCGCCGGCACGCTCGCGCGCGCCACTCGCCCGATTCGTAACGGCCCCCAGCCGAGATCGTGGGGGAGCCGGGACGCGACGCGAAGTCCGTCGTCCCGGGGCTTCGCCCCGGCGACCGCCGGGCACGGCGACGATGGCCGGCCGCGGCGGGAATGTTCTGGCGTCGAGAGCCCGTAACTTGCGAAACGGTAGCGGGAGTCGTCATCGATGTGTTTTTCGCGCGCCGCGGACCCACCGGTAGGAGGGCCCGCGACGCCGGTCGAGGTGTTGCCACTCGGCGTGCGAGATGGGTCGGTCGCCGAGACTTGGACGGAAACCGCCGTCGTCCGCCGCGGCGCACCGGCCGAGACCGATGCACACGCGGCGGCGACGACGGACCCGTCGGCTTCGGCGTCGCCCGTGGCGTTGCTGTCGTACGTGATCGCGGCGAACGGACGTCGGCTTGACGCCGACGACCGGGCCGCTCACAAATTTACAAAATGTCGGGTTTCACCGCCCGCCGGCCGGGTATGGACGCGTGGCGGTACGGCCGGGCCGCCACCGTTTCGCCATCAGAGCGCGTAGCGGTCACGCGCGCGCCGTGCCGCGGCCTATGTCGGCGCGTAGCGGTCACGCGTCCGCGGCTCGCGATCCGTCTCGGCGCGTGGCGGTACGGCCGTGGCGGTGAGAAGAAATTCCGAAAACCGACTGGCGTCCCCGGCGCTCGGGAATCTGATAGTATTTCGCACGGCCGACGCGATCGCATCCGGGGTGCGTCGCGAAAAAACCGACCGTTAACGAGTTATCGACCTCGGAAAAACGTGTGGTCCGAAAAGTTGGAGTGCAGAACGCGCCGGTCCGAGGGGCCCGGGCTGCAGCCATGGAGACCACCCCGGCACTGCGGAACGCGGCCGGACGTCGGCCGACAAAATAAAAACCGATATTTTTTAGCGCGCGTTTCGCAACGGTTACATCGAAACCGCGAACGCGGAGCACGGTCGCCGGGTCGGACGCCCGAGAACATTTTTCGTACACGAGTGACGACCCCGGGTCGCGGACTTGGAATTTTTTTTTTCGTCTTCACCCGATCGCACGGCCGGGCGACGGACCACGGCCGAGAGCGGTCGACGGCACCGGGCGCTTCGACGCGACGCGGTCGTCGGCAGAGCTCGCCGGGGGCTGTGGTTTCGCTAGATACCGGGAACCGCGGCCGAGTCCCGGGGCCCCGGTCGGACGCCCGAGAACGTTTTTCGTACGCGAGTGACGACCGCGGGTCGCGGACTTGGAATTTTTTTTTTTCGTCTTCACCCGATCGCACGGCCGGGCGGTCGCCGGCAGCGCTCGCCCGGGGCTGTGGTTTCGCTAGATACCGAAAACCGCGGCCGAGTCCCCGAGCCCGGGGCGACGAGCGGTCGTCGGGTGTCCGTCACGCAGGCCAAACCGGGTCGCGGACTTGGAATTTTTTTTTTCGTCTACACCGAATTCGCACGGCCGGGCCGACGGACCACGGCCGAGCGGTCGACGGCACCGGGGGTTTCGACGCGACGCGGTCGTCGGCAGAGCTCGCCCGGGGCTGTGGTTTCGCTAGATACCGAAACCGCGGCCGGGTCCCGGGGCCCCGGTAGGACGCCCGAGAAAAGGTTTCGTACACGAGTGACGACCCCGGGTCGCGGACTTGGAATTTTTTTTTTTCGTCTTCACCCGATCGCACGGCCGGGCCGACGGACCACGGCCGAGCGGTCGTCGGCACCGGGGCGTGGTGGCTGTGGTTTCGCTAGATACCGGGTACCGCGGCTACGACCCGGGTTCGTCGGGGCAACGGAGTATTTCGCATTGGCGAGCGTATACCCGAGCTCGGCGACCGGGGAGCACGAAATTTTTTTTTAACCAACATCGGCGACGGCCGTGAGGCAGAACTCGCCGCCCGCCGCGTCCGGAGGATCAGAGATGGTACTCGACATTCGTGAAACTCGCCCGTGCACATCGACCGCACCGGAGCACGATCGACGCGGGCGCACGGCCAACAACATCAACCGAGTGTCGTCACCCAACGAGCGGCGTCGACCCCGGGGGATAGGGACAGTGGCGACCCGCTCGCCCCGGCGCCCCGCGGTGCGCAGCAAGACCGAGGCCCCCCGATTATTTTGGCGCCGCGCAGCGGCGGCCCGCCCCCGGCGAGGACCAGACTCGGCGACTAAGTGCCGCTGCGTAGCGGTCCGGCACCCGGAATCGGACCGGGACGGTGCATCCGCGGCGACCTGCGACCCTCGGCACGGCCGACGCCCAGTGAGTAGCACACCACGCCGAGAGCACTGCACACCAACGGCGTCGACGACCCCCGGGGGATAGGGACAGTGGCGACCGCTCGCCCCGGCGCCCGCGGTGCGCAGCAAGACCGAGGCCCCCGGTTATTTTGGCGCCGCGCAGCGGCGGCCGCCCCCGGCGAGGACCAGACTCGGCGACTAAGTGCCGCTGCGTAGCGGTCCGGCACCCGGAATCGACCGGGACGGTGCATCCGCGGCGACCTGCGACCCTCGGCACGGCCGACGCCCAGTGAGTGGCACACCACGCCGAGAGCACTGCACACCAACGGCGTCGACCCGACCCCGGGGGATAGGGACAGTGGCCACCGCTCGCCCCGGCGCCCGCGGTGCGCAGCAAGACCGAGGCCCCCGATTATTTTGGCGCCGCGCAGCGGCGGCCGCCCCCGGCGAGGACCAGACTCGGCGACTAAGTGCCGCTGCGTAGCGGTCCGGCACCCGGAATCGACCGGGACGGTGCATCCGCGGCGACCTGCGACCCTCGGCACGGCCGACGCCCAGTGAGTAGCACACCACGCCGAGAGCACTGCACACCAACGGCGTCGACGACCCCGGGGGATAGGGACAGTGGCGACCGCTCGCCCCGGCGCCCGCGGTGCGCAGCAAGACCGAGGCCCCCCGATTATTTTGGCGCCGCGCAGCGGCGGCCGGCCCCCGGCGAGGACCAGACTCGGCGACTAAGTGCCGCTGCGTAGCGGTCCGGCCACCCGGAATCGACCGGGACGGTGCATCCGCGGCGACCTGCGACCCTCGGCACGGCCGACGCCCAGTGAGTAGCACACCACGCGAGAGCACTGCACACCAACGGCGTCGACGACCCCGGGGGATAGGGACAGTGGCGACCGCTCGCCCCGGCGCCCGCGGTGCGCAGCAAGACCGAGGCCCCCGATTATTTTGGCGCCGCGCAGCGGCGGCCGCCCCCGGCGAGGACCAGACTCGGCGACTAAGTGCCGCTGCGTAGCGGTCCGGCACCCGGATCGACCGGGACGGTGCATCCGCGGCGACCTGCGACCCTCGGCACGGCCGAACGCCCAGTGAGTAGCACACCACGCCGAGAGCACTGCACACCAACGGCGTCGACGACCCCGGGGGATAGGGGACAGTGGCGACCGCTCGCCCCGGCGCCCGCGGTGCGCAGCAAGACCGAGGCCCCCGATTATTTTGGCGCCGCGCAGCGGCGGCCGCCCCCGGCGAGGACCAGACTCGGCGACTAAGTGCCGCTGCGTAGCGGTCCGGCACCCGGAATCGACCGGGACGGTGCATCCGCGGCGACCTGCGACCCTCGGCACGGCCGACGCCCAGTGAGTGGCACACCACGCCGAGAGCACTGCACACCAACGGCGTCGACCCGACCCGGGGGATAGGGACAGTGGCGACCGCTCGCCCCGGCGCCCGCGGTGCGCAGCAAGACCGAGGCCCCCGATTATTTTGGCGCCGCGCAGCGGCGGCCGCCCCGGCGAGGACCAGACTCGGCGACTACGTGCCGCTGCGTAGCGGTCCGGCACCGGAATCGACCGGGACGGTGCATCCGCGGCGACCTGCGACCCTCGGCACGGCCGACGCCCAGTGAGTAGCACACCACGCCGAGAGCACTGCACACCAACGGCGTCGACGACCCCGGGGGATAGGGACAGTGGCGACCGCTCGCCCCGGCGCCCGCGGTGCGCAGCAAGACCGAGGCCCCCGATTATTTTGGCGCCGCGCAGCGGCGGCCGCCCCCGGCGAGGACCAGACTCGGCGACTAAGTGCCGCTGCGTAGCGGTCCGGCACCCGGAATCGACCGGGACGGTGCATCCGCGGCGACCTGCGACCCTCGGCACGGCCGACGCCCAGTGAGTAGCACACCACGCCGAGAGCACTGCACACCAACGGCGTCGACGACCCCGGGGGATAGGGACAGTGGCGACCGCTCGCCCCGGCGCCCGCGGTGCGCAGCAAGACCGAGGCCCCCGATTATTTTGGCGCCGCGCAGCGGCGGCCGCCCCCGGCGAGGACCAGACTCGGCGACTAAGTGCCGCTGCGTAGCGGTCCGGCGCCCGGAATCGACCGGGACGGTGCATCCGCGGCGACCTGCGACCCTCGGCACGGCCGACGCCCAGTGAGTGGCACACCACGCCGAGAGCACTGCCACACCAACGGCGTCGACGACCCCGGGGGATAGGGACAGTGGGCGACCGCTCGCCCCGGCGCCCGCGGTGCGCAGCAAGACCGAGGCCCCCGATTATTTTGGCGCCGCGCAGCGGCGGCCGCCCCCGGGCGAGGACCAGACTCGGCGACTAAGTGCCGCTGCGTAGCGGTCCCGGCACCCGGAACTCGACGGGACGGTGCAATCGCGGCGACCTGCGACCCCTCGGCACGGCCGACGCCCAGTGAGTAGCACACCACGCGAGAGCACTGCACACCCAACGGCGTCGACGACCCCGGGGGATAGGGACAGTGGCGACCGCTCGCCCCGGCGCCCCCGCGGTGCGCAGCAAGACCGAGGCCCCCGATTATTTTGGCGCCGGCAGCGGCGGCCGCCCCCGGCGAGGACCAGACTCGGCGACTAAGTGCCGCTGCGTAGCGGTCCGGCACCCGGAATCGACCGGGACGGTGC